>JABFPB010000754.1:0-32229 GCA_022817645.1 Ceratoteleas bidentatus
GAATATATTCGGGATATATAATTTCTCTTTTTACTAGTGTTATCTAATAAAAACTTTGTAGTCCGCCATTTTGAATTTTGCAAATCTAACCTCTACTAAAAAGAGAAATATATTTAATATACCTCTCTTTTTACTAAAAAAAATTTTACTTTTTACCAGAGGTTAGATCTGTAAAATTCAAAATGGCGGACCCCTCAGATTAGAAAATCCCGCCAAAAACCCTGCAAAAACGGCTATTTCACGTGTTGCGTCGGCGAAAAAAAAAATCACGCCACTAATTGCGCGCAGCACGACACGATCGCATAATGCGATTCGTGTGCAGGGTCGAGGGTCGTAGATTCTATTATTACGCCGAGACAGCGCGCAGTGCGGCGCAAGACTCACGGCGCGAGTCAAGCGAGATGTTAATAATTCGCGTGTTGCGAAAATAGCGTCGGTACGAGTACGAAGGTATGCCGGCAAAGCACGCAAGCATGTCACGTGTACGCGGAGTCAGTTGTGCGGATGGGCCGTTGCGAATTAGCGCAGGGGCAACGAATTTAGAGTGCCTATATTGGTAATGACCGGACCGCGCTCTGCGCCTTCTTGTCTGCTTTCGCGCCAATTTATAATCGCGACTGAATTATCGCCATTGTCGGGAGGCGAGTGGCTGTCCACTTTTTGCGGTAATTTTTAGTGCTCATATAAAGACCAGTCCCTACTTCATTAACATTGTTTTATCTTCAAAGAATCTGACGTAAGAAATAAAATTTAAATTTTAACATTCATTTCTTCTGATTCTTTACTCGCCATTGGCTGTCCACTTTTTGAGATGATTTTTCAGTCATATAAAGACCAGTCCCTACTTCATTAACATTAAGTATTTTTTATCAAGATTAATTCCTTTCAATGCGTTAATTGTCTAAGCTTTTTTGGTATAAATTATGTATAAACGTTAATAAATGATAAATTTCGATAAAAAAATCTTCCACGATTAGGACTCGAACTCGGGTCTTTGGAGTTTCAATTTGCAACGTAACAAAATTAAGTTGCAACGTAATTTTGTAAATTGCAATCAATTCAATTGCGGTGATTTTTCAGTATGCATATAAAGACCAGTCCCTACTTCCTTAACATTGTTTTATCTTCAAAGAATCTGAAGTAAGAAATAAAATTCAAATTTTAACATTCCATTTCTTCTGTATTCTTTGCTCGTTGTATTGAAGACATTCAAACGTTTGAAGACACTGAGGCGTATTTACAATGTTAAGTATTTTTTATCGAGATTAATGCCTTTCAATGCGTTTATTGTCTAAGTTTTTATCTATAGATTATGTATAAACGTTAATAAATGTTACAATTTCGATGAAAAAATCTTCCATGATTAGGACTCGAACTCGAGTCTTTGGAGTTTTAATTTGCAACGTAAATCACAATCAATTCAATTAACGATAACACTCTACAATAATTGCATTTAATGCAAGAAATTAATTCTCCAAATCGCTTGTGAGAAAAAAACTTCTGCACTCCATCTGGCGGAAGAAGTTGAACTACTTGAACTATATAAGATTACAGAACAAAGTGTTATTCCATAAATAAAACGATACTTTAATTGAGAAATGGTCAAAAAATGAATAATACAAGGCAAACTCTCGTTCCGCTAAGTTTTACCGTTGAAATTTCAGCATGTTCTCTTAAGCAGTAACTTAACCCAGTAATTCAAATTACCGGACTCACAATATACAAAGTTCGCCGTGCAATATCGTTTTCTCGGCACCGGAAAGTTTTTCACTGATTTCTCATACAATTTCCCCCCTTTACGTGTGATTACATAATGCACGATGTATAAAAGATGTCAAATCATTTCACTTTGCCGTACAAAGTATCGGAAAAGTAGTTAAGCCGTTGGAATATTATTTTTATGCGAATGTCTTCATTCCCTTCTTTCTCTCTTCATCTGCCGTTACACGAACGAACAATTTCAAATCTGAATACAATAAGAGTGTAACACCACTAATAAGCTTTCAACTTTAAGATAAAACACTTTGATTTATTCTCCAAAGTGACAGTAAATGTTTTGTCAAGGAGAAATTCTTAAATGTTTAAGTATTTTCTTTGGTAAATGTAAAAAGATTATATATTGGGATCTAATGAATAGGATAATGAAAATTAAAAATGACAATGCGAAAACAGTTGCAATGATAAAATTTACTTTAATTGAGGAAATTTACTGTAACTTAGGAAATTTACTGTAATTTAGGAAATTTTATGAAATTTAGACAATTTTCTTCATTTTAGTATTTTTCTTGTAATTTAAGAATTGTATGTAATGTAGAAAATTTACTGTAAGTTAAAAAAATTTCTTGTAGTACTTTACTATAATTTATAACTCTACGCTTCATTAGGAATTTAAGAAAATTTTTGTAATTTAGGAAATTTATTTCATTTTAGAAAGTTACTTGTAATTTATGAAATTTCTGTAATATAGAAAAGTTACTGTAACTTATAAAATGTATTATAGTAATTTACAATAATTTATACACTCTGCTCTTCATTTGAAAAAATGTAGGAAAATTCTTGTAACTAAGGAAATTTTCTTCATTTTAGGGTTTTTCTTGTATTTAAAAAAATTTATGTAACGTGGAAAATTTACTGTAACTTGTGAAATTTCTTGTGGTAATTTACAATAATTTATAAACTCTACACTTCATCATTAGGAAAAATGTAAGCACATTCTTCTAATTTAGGAAATTTATTTGCTTAAAAATTTTTCTTGAAATTTAAGAAATTTATATAATCTAGAAAATTTACTGTAGTTTAAGAAATTTCTTGTGGTAATTTAATACAATTTTAAACTTCACGCTTCATTAGGACAAATTTAAGAAAATTCTTGTAATTTAGGAAACTTATTTAATTTTAGGAATTTCCTTGTAATATAAGAAATTTATATAATCTAGAAAATTGTTGTAGATCAAGAAATTTCTTGTGGTAATTTAGTATAATTTATAAACTCCACACTTCATTAGGAAAAATTTAAGAAAATTCTTGTAATTTAGGAAATTTCTTTCATTTTAGGAATTTCCTTGTAATTTAAGAAATTTATAAAATGTAGAAAAGTTACTGTAACTTATAAAATTTCTTGCAGTTAGTAATATACTATAATTTATTATTTATTAATTACTCTCGGCTCTTCATTAGGAAAAATTTAGGAAAATTCTTGAAATTTAAGAAATGTATATAATCTAGAAAATTTACTGTGCTTTAAGAAATCTTGTATTAATTTACAATAATTTATACACTCCGCACTTCCTTAGGAAATTGCAATAAATAATTTTTTATTCAAATTTCCTTGTACACCATAAGATGCAAAAATTGTTATGCCATGTCTTAATAATGAAAAGAAACCGGTTGCCGAGTCTAAATCCCCGGATAGTTGAAAGCGTAGTGCATCTTGAGTATCCTCGCAGCGAATCCCGTAAATCACGTCAAATTCAGTCCAACTTTCCTCCTCTTTTCCGCCTATTTCGAAGCCATATAAATAAATCATCGTCGGCAGTTCGATATCGCCGTTCGAGGCTCTCGCGCGATGCGCAAACAAATGACACCGTCGCACCTTTGCGCGATTCGCGTCGAAACCTTGGATTTGTCACGTTCGGATTAATGCCCCGATCGAATTTGTTTCGCGTTTGTAATCCGACGGATGGGGTTCAAGTGAACGCACTTTTCCGCCGCTGATTTCGTTATGAATGGCAGAGAGGAGGGCAACAAGATGCGCCGCAATTTATGGCACCACTCGCTCGATAAATAAAGCGCAAACGAGAATGTTTTATCGGTGTTTTAAATCGGCGTAATTAGTGTAGCTACTCAAACAACGTTAACGAATATTTGCTGACGATTCGCGCAAGCTGTGCAGGCAATTTCATTTTTTTTGCTTTATTCCAAAATATTTATCACGGAATTTATTATTTTCTTGCAGACGTTTTCTTTGTGATAATAACACTGTTTTTCCTGAATTTTAGGTTCATATATCTCACATTTATGTCACATTTATGTCACATTTATGTCACATTTATGTCACATTTATGTCATATTTATGTCATATTTATATCACATTTATTTAACATTTATGTAATATTTATGTCGAATTTAAGTCACATTTAAGTCACATTTGTGTCACATTTATGTTACATTTATGTCACATTTATTTCATATTTATGTCACATTTTTGTGCCATTTATCTCATATTTATGTCATATTTATATCACATTTGTTTAACATTTATGTAATATTTATGTCGAATTTAAGTTACATTTAAGTCACATTTATGTCACATTTATGTCTAATTTATGTCGCATTTATGTCATATTTATGTCACATGTATGATGACATATATTATATTTATGCCATACATATAAATGTTGAAAAATAAACAACTTTATTTTTTTGAAACAATTTGACAATGTTTAGAAAAACGCTACGTTTTGAATTTTGGATCACTAAACTTAGTTTCTATTTTGTACGATTCCCATAATAATAATCACGATTGCTCTTTAAAATTACATAGTTATAAAAAACTATATCGTTGTTTACACTAATTTTATCTCATCTTGATTAAAATGTCATTTCGGTATGGCAATCAAAACATATGCAATTATTCGTTGAATTAATTGAATTAGTCAGAAAGAAATTATTATTCCATACATTATTAATTTATTGTAACAGTGCATTATCCTCTCAATTAATTAAAATCTACCTCCTAATTACCTTCGAAATTCAATTATCCACTTTAATTCATTACCTATTATCCTTTTGGAATTGTTTGTTGTTATTCAGTCGGTGAAACTGTAGTGGGGGAAGTGGAACCGTTACCCCCACTCTTTTGGAGCATGCCTATATAAGAGGCATCCTTAGTAAAATTGTTAGTTGTTCGAAAGGTGGCTTAGAGGTTAGTTCGTCGTGATACCTCATCGCCATTGCTGCCAATATAACTATTTTTGTAGTAATAAATATTTGTTTAAATTTTGATAGTATAGTGTTTGTTTACATACTTTCATGAGTTTCTAAGATTTTGTATTTGTGATTAACTTCGGATTTCTTCATTGGTTAATGGGGATTTTTGAAGGAGGTAACTATCTTAGGATTTGTTTTCATTATTTTATTTTGTATTGTTCTATTCTTTTTACAATAATATTTTTCATTTTTTATTGTTTTTATTATTTTATTTTATTATTAGTAAATGACGAAGAAAACCGATAACCGATTATTTGTTTGTTTATACAAAAAATGTGTACTTTGAATTAATTTGTAATATTCTACCGTTTGTCTTTTTAGGATATCCACATCCAGTTTACGATCTTCTCTGCAAAGGTTTGTGCCTTTATTCAATTACTTATTGAATTTGTTTAAATGAAAAATTATAATACGAACACATCCATCGCATTTATTTCTTGAAATTCATTTTTATAAATCGGTTATAAATCGGTTATTTTTAAATTTAAAATGAAACTGATTTTAATAAAATTAAAATTTAACAAAAAAACGACATACTCTGTACAGTTGTTTTAAGGAGATATTTGTTATAAATTAAACTGAAGTAAAATGAAATAATTTGCATATCTTGTTTGCATTATAATATGAAGTTGCAGTTTTTAATCTAAAAACATTTAAGAAAAAACGAAAAATCCGGAATTGGGAAAATCAATAAGATACCTCTTCAACGTTTGCCCAAACTATTCCATCCCATAATAAACGCGAAACTCGAGGTTAAGGCCTCGTAAAACTGCAACTGCATGCTCACTTGAGTTGACTTTATCAGCTCGCCACATGCATCGTGCATTATGCGATACGCTGAAACTCCCTGACAATCGGAATTTCTCGAAAAATATCTACTATTTCACTTGACGAGCATTATTGAGCACTACAAATAATGAATGTAGGGTTTTCAAATGAAATTTTAACTATTGAAATTTTTTATCGATATCTTGATATATTTTTAAATAAATTCAAAAAGAGTAAAAAAAACAAGTGGTTTGTTCAATTGTTATTAACTAATCTGAATTAACGGATAATGTTAGATATATAAATGCTAATTAAAAAAAATGAAAAATCTAACTGAAAACAAAAATTAAAAAAGGAGAAGCATTCATAATTCAGTATCCACAGAGATTTCATGAAACGTTGCATAAAAGTTTCAAAAATGTATGTAAAAGCATATTCGTCTAAAAATCGTATCATATATAAATCGATCCCAGAAACTAATAATTAATCATTATGTATTATTTTCTACTTAATACGTTGGCAAACGAAGCTTTTAGTTTGTTTTTTAGTTTTTAATTTATTTATTATTTTTATTTTTTTAACCATTCATGATTTCTCATAATCGGAGTGATTTTTCACCTTAAATGGATGACCAGTAATGGATTAATTATTTTTAAATAAATGAAATTAAATCACAAAAATTGGAATCGAAGAAAATATTTCTTTCGCCTCGGCAACGTGAGGAAATGATTACATCGAGAATTGCTGTGAAGAATAGTCAATAATAATCCTGAAATGTACCCAGAATATGTTTCTGTAATAATTCAAAAACGGAAAGAATTTCAATTTTAAACGAGTTCGATTCCTTCTTGTCCAATTTGGAACACTTTGGATGGAACACTCTGGATGGAACTCTTTGGATGGAACTCTTTTTATGGAAGTCTTTGGATGGAACTCTTTGGATGGAACACTTTGGAACTCTTTGGATGGAATTCTTTGGATGGAACTATTTGGAACTCTTGGAACTCTTTAGATGGAACTCTATGGAAGGAACTCTTTGGATGGAACTCTTTGGATGGAACTCTTTTGATGGAAGTCTTTGGATGGAACTCTTTGGATGGAACTCTTTGGATGGAAGTCTTTGGATGGAAGTCTTTGGATGGAACTGTTTGGATGGAACACTTTGGAACTCTTTTGAACTCTTTGGATGTAACTCTTTGGATGGAACACTTTGGAACTCTTTTGAACTCTTTGGATGTAACTCTTTGGAACTCTTTGGATGTAACTCTTTGAAAATCTTTGGATGGAATTCTTTGGAACTCTTTGGATGGAACTATTTGGAACTCTTGGAACTCTTTGGATGGAACTATTTGGAACTCTTGGAACTCTTTGGATGGAACTCTTTGGAACTCTTTGGATGGAATTCTTTAGATGGAATTCTTTGGATGGAATTGTTTGGAACTCTTTGGATGGAACTCTTTAGATGGAACTCTTTGGAACTGCAGAAATATTTTCTAATATTTCTGGCACATTTGAAATATTCCAAAAATATATTCTGCGCATATTCCAGGAATATTGCTATTAGGGAAAGTATCATTCAATTCCTTAACTGAAAACTCGTCGACCCTTTCGACCGTAAAATTCGCCGCGCCGATAATTGAAATGGACTCAATAATAACCTGATCAAGCGACGCTTCCATTAGACTCCACAACGTCCTCCTTATTACCAAATTGACGTACTCCGCCGCGTCCGGCGCTGCAAAACTTTTCTGTCCGGCGCATCCGCCGGAACTCCGTTACTTTCGGCCGCCTTTGACCGCCCGGGCGCTCGCGCGCCCAAACTTCGATGTCGACCCAACTTCTTATGAATTTAACGCCCCATCCCGTCGCGAACTCGCGCACTGCATTAATACGTTAAGCGCCCGCCGTCGCGCACTCTTCCCTCAAGTTTCCCGTCTCGGTGGCCATGGTGTCGCAAACTTAAAATAGAGAATGTCCCAAGTATTAATGTTCAGCCGGATGGTCGCAGTATTAAATCTGTGGTTGCATGAAAAAGATCGAGTACAGTGTGGAATTTGGATATTTTGACTGAAATATACGATAAAGGTGTTTTTCGACGTATTTGTGTTCGATTTGAAATGATTGATGTGTGAAATCTTGATTATTTCAATTTTATCAAAAACTAACAAACTTGAATTTCAGTTCGAAACAGAGAAACAGAGAAATAAAAAAAAACCATTAAAAAATGAAAACGAAGGTCAAAAATCAATTCGTTTTGAAATGTTTATTTTCATATTGAAATTGTTTTGAAATGTTCGTTTCTGAATTTCAATGTTGGTTTTCGGATTTAAATTGTTTTGAATGTCCAATTGAAATACTTGTTTTCAATTGAAATTATTTTGAAATGTTTGTTTTCGCGATTAAAATTGTTTTGAAATGTTTGTTTTCAAATTGAAATTGTTTTAAAATGTTTATTTTCGAATGGAAATTGTTTTGAAATGTTCGTTTCCGAATTTCAGTGTTTGTTTTCGGATTTAAATTGTTTTGAATGTTCAATTGAAATACTTGTTTTCAATTGAAATTATTTTGAAATGTTTGTATTCGCGATTAAAATTGTTTTGAAATGTTTGTTTTCAAATCGAAATTATTTTGAAATGTTTGTTTTCGAATTGAAATTGTTTTAAAATGTTTATTTTCGAATTGAAAATGTTTAAAAAAATTTATTTTCGAATTGAAATTGTTTTGACATGTTCGATTTCAATCTGAAATCGCTTTGACATATTGGTCTTCGACCTGAAATATTTTTCGATATATTCTCGATTTGTTCGTTTTTTTGACAAGTTTCTTGCACTTTTTTATTTTGAAACATTTTTCGAATTCTTCTAAAAATGTTTGTTTTCTCAATAGAAACAATACAGATTCGATTTCGCATTGAAAAACTAATGAAATACACTGAGACATGTTCTGCAATCCTCACTACACAAAAACGTGACAAAGTAAAGTTTGTCTACTTTCTTACAGTTCTTGAAACTGTTGCTATAATTCGGACTGAAGCTTCGAAGCAATTTATCCAAGTTTTTGTAACTATCACAAAAAGAATACTACAAATGACAAATCTCAGTTCGTCATATTTTTCTATGATAAGAAGAAATTTTTCTCTCTCTTTCTAGGCCTGTTAGAAAAATAATATCTCACTCTAAATATTATTGACATAGGAAAGGAACCGACGAAATAATATCCTACGCAATGTATACCCATGAAAAAAAATTTTACATTACCTATACATTAATAATGCTTAAATTATACATTAAATTGGAGATATTTAATTGATTGTATAAATTAGATATTAATTTTTTATAATTATTGTATTTTTTAAGTATATCCAATCTACTTTTCCCTGGGTACTTTTCATTCAAATATCTCAATTGTGTACCCAAATCTTACGTTAATTCAACTGAACCAGATAAATTTGATGAAACCGAAATGTTAACGTTCCAACCATTTTCAAATTAAATATAAATCGTCGAACGACTAAATCCAGAAAGATAGCTAAATCTTGCCATATACCACGGAATTTACTAGTTGACTTGACGTCGTTTATTATCGCCGCGATGTTTCGACATATTCTTCCGTACCCTCGGCGTGAAATACCCGAACTCGATACGCGCTTCTCGAAGCGGAAAAAATATCGGGGAAAAGTGGGTGTAAGTCGCGCTTCACTCGGATTCGTAAAGTGCGATAAAGTGGGCGTTTTTGACGATTGAACGTCGCAGAAAAAAGTTGAAAAAACTCGATCCAAAGAATTTCACATTAAAAACAACGTCTTTTGTAAAATTTCACTATCCTTTTTCCGACTGTATAAAGTTGGAAAATTGCACTTTGATCATAATTTGCAAGAATCTTCAAAAAATCCCGATTGAGGAGAAATTTTACTTAATTCAGTACCTTTTGTTCCCAAATTTCATTGCAAAAGCGTTTGGAGAAATTTTGCAAAATTTTTCACAACGAAATTCAGTTTCACTTTCGCCAAAAAGTGAGATTGTCTTATATGAGGAGGGAAGGGGAATAATTGGGAAAGTTATAATCCCGAGTTCGAATCTCGGTGGTGGTCAAATTAATCCAGATTTCACGGGAAAGGGGTCTATGGTTAGGGTAAAAAATGTGCTTTTATTTTATAATACAAACTCGTGGCGCGCGTTTATTAACGCGAGTTGCATGAGAGGATTAATACTTTATTACATTGTAACGTTGTTTACATATTTCCCGTTTTATTGCATTCAAATATTTGGCGTTGCTGCGCGAGTTTATTAAAGCAGAGATACAATGGGAGGGAAAAGCTACGTGGGGTGTGAATTTATCGAATGAATTCCGATGACATAAGTTCTTGTCAGCGCGAGTTTGCGTAAATTAAATTACAATCTACATTTTGAACATCTGTGATGCTAATAATGATCGCATTTAAATATTTGTACGATTCATACAAATAAGAGAGCAAATTGTCTATTTGTACTTTAAGTATAGAAATACTTATGCCATTTTTTAGTGTATTACTTTATTAAAAATATAGTTAAACAGTTTCCTTTAAATATGTGAAAATATTCAAAAAGTTACAAAAAAATAGTTGTTTTAAAGAAAATAATCAAAATAAAAATTAAATGATAATAAAAATTTAATGAATTATATTACGGCTTTCGAAATGCAGTATGACCTCCGAATTTCGTCAATAACTCCACATCCAATCGTCACCTGGAAAACCCAAATATACCGGCTTAAAGTATAGTGGCCTAATTTATAATAATACCGAAGTTGGTCCGCATTGATCATTAATTACTAAAGCTATGTCCATCCGAGTTCTCCTGTTTTCAATGGTGACGTTCCGACATGTTCTGACGGTGGTATGAACGAATCCGATATCGACCAGCTATAAAGTCATGCAAACTTTATTTCGGCGATGTGCAACCACATCATTTCGCCTGTGAAATGGTGTATCACGGTGTAGTCGTGCACAATCTCATATTACCATGTGCGACTAAAAACATCCGTGTATTATATCGCAATATACATGAATTGCCTGTGACTGTATGCAAACTATATTTGGAATCATTGGAGATGCTTTGCGAGCATTTAAAACAGCATATAACCAAATAAAAACCGGGTTAACGACTTATAACCACACAAAAACTGATTATAATAACATATAACCACATAAAAACTGGTTATAACAACTTATAACCACATAAAAACTGGTTATAACAACTTATAACCACATAAAAACTGGTTTTAACAATATATAACCACATAAAAACTAGTTATAATAAGTTATAACTACATAAAAACAGGTTATAACAACTTATAACCACATACAAACTGGTTATAACAACTGATAACCACATAAAAACTGGTTATAACAACTTATATCCACGTAAAAACTGGTTGTAACAACTTATAACCACATAAAAACTGGTTATAACAACTTATAACCACATAAAAACAGGTTATAACAACTTATAACCACATAAAAACTGGTTATAACAACTTATAACCACATGAAAACTGGTTTTAACAACATATAATCACATAAAAACTGGTTATGTGGTTATATATTGTTATAATGATGCTATAATGTTGTTATAATCATGACAACATATGACCACATACAAACTAGTTATAATAAGTTATAATCACATAAAAACTGGTTATAACAAGTTATAACTACATAAAATCGGTTATAACAGCACATAACCACATAAAAACCATATACCCATTTTGTAATCACATAAATTAGAAAATGGTTATAACCATATAAAACTGTATGTGATGCATATAGAAAAATGTATAATAACAATTAAATCAGAATAAAGCTAAAACTACACGCGAACACAAATATTCACAACCACACATATGGACCACACCTTTTTATGACACAAAATGGTTTCCAACATATCAGTTCCCCTTGTTCAGTTGGACGTTTCGAGAGTCAATCTCGACTGTACAGTCTCAAACAAGTTAGTTGGCGAAAATATCGGCAAAGATCTTGCGGTCGGGACACGTGACGCGATCGCGAAAACGTGCCTCCCTCGCACTCGCAGTGTCGCGCTGCCGCAGTGTTCTTTAGCATTTTTGCTTTGCCTTTGAAAAAGATAATGGCACTTTCACGCCCCGCGTTCATAAAAGGAACAAGGCTGCCAGCTTTATATAGTATCAATTCAGCAGCGCCCGCTGCAACACCGGCCGATCGATATTCAATTTGGATAGCGTCCGTTTTATCACGTCATATACATTTAAGGTCCCCCGAAAAGTCCAACTTTTCCTCCGCCCGACATTATCGTCGAAAAACTAATCGCCTCTGCGAGTTATAGGATAAAAAACTATGTGAAACTAGTTTCAAACCGGTCCGTCAGGGAAAGGGCGGGAAATTAAAAAGATTGAGGTTAGTTTTCATGAGAAGTTCCAAAAAAGTTGTTCGAAACCGGTCCGTAACTTTAATCAAGGAAAACGCGGAAAATTCAAAAGATTGAGGTTAGTTTTTGTGAGAAGTTCCAAAAAAGTTGGACGAAACCGGACCGTAACTTTAATCAAGGAAAACACGGGAAATTCAGAAGATTGAGGTTAGTTTTTACGACCAGATTTGTAAAACTGGTTCGAAACCAGTCCGTGACTTTAGTCGGGGAAACCGCGGGAAATTCGAATGTTTGAGGTTAGTTCCAGCGTTTTTCGACTGGGTTTTTGCTTGTTTCATTGAGAAAAAAAGTTTTCGACGAATTACGTCGCTAATGCATCGGAATGGCAGACGGACGGGTAATGTGTGAAGTCGGCGCGAAACGTCGCCCAATTAAGAGCCACCGAGCGCGATGCAAAAGTTTAACCTGACCAATCAATAAATTGGATTGCGCTTGACACGGAAACTTCGATAAGGGACAACCTTCGAACTATCTTTTCAATTTGTGGCAACGGAAAAATCTGTTGAAACAATTTAAAAGCGCCTCGGCGTCGTCCAATAAACGTTCGTTTGTTTCGCGAGGTTTCGCAGATGGACGCGGATGATAAGGCGCGAATATAAATATTGTAACGACGCCCAAAGTTCTCGCGACTTTGCGTTGTTCGGGACGGAAGGCTGGGGCTTGGGAGTGGGCTGTTTGAATTATTTGAGGAATAGTTTTCGGGGGAGAATGTTGCTTTAAAAAATAGAAACAGGAAGAAACTTTAAGTGATCTGAAATTCTTTCTATTTAGAGGTTATGTGCACATTATTTTCTAAAATTAAACCCGAAAAAAAATTAACTAAACCTAAAATGTTAAAAATCAACGTTTTGTCATCCATTGACCTAAAAATGACCTTCAAAACACTTTGTGTTTTGAAGGTCATTTTTCAAAATACTTCGTGTTTTGAAGGTCATTTTTTCAAAACACTTCGTCTTTTGAAGGTCATTTTTTCAAAACACCTCGTGTTTTGAAGGTCATTTTTTCAAAACATAAAGTGTTTTGAAGGTAATTTTTTTCAAAACACTTCGTGTTTTGAAAACACGAAGTTTTGAGGCCTAACTTCCGCCTGAAAAATGTCTTATCTAAATCTTCCTTCGTCTTCGACTACTTAAAATCAAAAGCAAAAATATTTACAAAGTCCTCTCGTCAGAACGATGTTTGCCCTAAAATCAAAAAGCGATAGCGAAATTCGCCGAGCATTTAACAAATATCTCCAACTTAGCAGTGAGTTTCGCGTTGGGCGTATCGCGAATCCATCGGCAGATTCGCGCATAACCCAGTTTGTCGTGGAGGAATAAGGCAGAAATGTCGCCCGGAGTATCGCCAAATGAATATTAATGCCGTTAACCCCGGCGCGAGCGGCTCTTCCGCCATTCATAAATCCACAAGCAAGTTCGTTTCTTTTATTGCGCACGGCGCCTCGAAACTGTTGTACTCGCGAAATGAAATCATCCGTGTTGCCCGGTTTTTACGACGCGTGTACAAACACACGTACACAGTCGGCAGAAAAATCCGGCAGCGTCTTGGCTGAGAGGGCGGCTCAAGTTGTTTTCAGACGGGGAATGGATTTTAAAATGGTGCCTGCGGGGAGGGAAGGTCGAATGTGACATTATTGAGATTGATAAGGCGATACGCGAAAAACATTTCCGGAAGATACATCGGGAAGAATGAAATAATCCGAACAAAATGCGCGACGTTTTTGTTGAGAGATGTCTTGTTTTGAACGTTATTTCATGCATCACAGCATAAAAAACAGTCGGAGAAGTGTTACTGTTTCATACAGTTACCAAAAGAAATACATTCAAGAATAAAAAACAATGTTCAATAAGAAAAAAGAGAAGTGAAACGAATCTGCCGTCGATTGGCCTTTCCATACTGTTGCCATGATGTTGCCATGCTGTTGCCATGCTGTTGCCATGCTGTTGCCATCCTGTTGCCATACTGTTGCCATACTGTTGCCATAAGGTTGCTATACTGTTGCCATATTGTTGCCATACTGTTGCCATACTGTTGCCATACTGTTGTCATACTTTTGCCATACTGTTGCCATACTGTTGCCATACTGTTGCCATACTATTGCAATACTGTTGCCATAATTCCGAAAAGCGATGAAATGGTAAAATGAAGAAAAAGTTGACTTGTCAAAGGTCCTAAAATGTATCCCATGCAAATGGCGCAAGACTTGACAGTCAGTTGGAACTCGCAGGACTTCTCAAGTCGAGTTCATATCGCGCATCAAAGTGAACCGATAACAATGTCGCAATGATAATAACAACGATGATGACGGCATGTTCTTGAATACAAAGCGCAATTCGATCGGAGTGAGCTCAAGGTGTGGGTCAGTCAAACGAGCCACCTGCTGAATCGACGGTATTCAGCCGACTGTGAACCCGATTGAGCAGCAGAAATATGCAGCTATTCAGGAAACGAGGGTTGCCTAATCCTGTTTAATCAAACTCCCGGTCTGACGCGCTAACTCGTGTAAGCAGTAATGGGACGTCGATTTCTATTAACCCGCGCGCCACCTATTGTCCATTCGGTTTTAAGAAATGGCGCCTGCCAATCAACGCCCGATTGTTTTCATGAAAACGCGGCTGAATTGCCGACGCCATCTTGGTTACGTCATACTGAGGTTAGGTTACAAATAGGGGGGTTAGTTTCTAGGTTAGATTAGTTTCGTGGAAACGGGACTTAATGATTTCATAGTGAATCTTCCAAATTGGCGTCGAGTTTTAAAAGAATGCTGTTGTGATTGGATGATTTTCATGAAAACTGGACATAAAACTTGTTAGAAAGGCACGAAAATTTAAATTTAAATTGAGTTAGATTAGCTTCATGGAAACGGGATTCAAGTTGTCATATTGACCCTTTAAAATTCAGGTTTAGTTTTGATTGGATGATTTTCATGAAAACTGGTCTTAAGATTGAATGTTGGAAATGCGCAAAATTTGAATCGACAGCTTCAATTTGAATTCTCTCTGCAGCATTTGCGTAATTTTACATGAAAACTAGACTTAAGTCCAGTTTTCGATAAAGTTTCGTTTCGGAATCTTGGACAATCGAAAGGCGGGAAATTTGAATTAAAAACATTCTTTTTCTTCTTAAAAACACAATTTTCATGAAAACGAGATCAAATGCGATACGATAAGTGTGAAACTGTGGATTTCAACGTTGGAAAACTATTTGTGATGTTTGTCAGGCATTATAGGTTTGCATTTGGGTTATCGAAAACTGGGTAAACACTTCGATAGACGTCAGCTCGATTCACACCATGGTTTGCAACTCTTGCAATCAAAAGACGGTGGTTTGTTGTGTATCGGTAATACGCGATTTGTTTGAATAACACATCTCGGCTGTAGACATTTGCATTAGTAACATCAGGGCGTGGCTTATTGATATAACCTGTTAATTACGCTACCGCTAAACCGCACGGATCATGCAAATTCTATGACCGCAGTCATCGAAAACTTGTTCCATACATACCGAGATTACATTATCGCGTAATCGAGTTTGTAACATTTAAGAAATTAATTGCCCATTCTCGATTGATATGTGTTGTAACAATGTTGACTTGAATAATTCAGGGAACCAATCGAAATTGGAAACGAAAACCGTTTTTGGAAACGGGACTTTAGGTACAAAAATTATTGGTCCATAAATCATCGAGTGCGATTTCGTCGCATTAAAAAATGTTTTTTATTGTCGGATTAATTATCATTATTTATAACGAGTTCGGTTAAGAAAACTGGAATTCAAATTTAAATTGACTTTCATGAAAACTAGGTTTAAGGTATTTAAAGTCGCCATTTAGAGCAATAAATAATCGGATACAACGCAGGAAAAAATATGCAAACATAAACAAACTTTTTTCATTCGTAATTGTGCTTTTTCCTTAAACTCATTGCGATGAAAACGGGGCTTGAGGTAATTTGGAAATTGTAATTCGTAATCAAAACAACGATGGGTCAAATGAGATACATTTATTAGGAAAACAAGTGTAATGAAGTTTACTTAGGAGCTTCAACTTTTGTAATATTCATTTTCATTTTAATTTAAAATCAGTAGACACGGTAGTGTCTCTGGCCAAGTACAAAAAATGTAAATTATGTAAAAAATTAAATAAAATTAAAGATACGACATGTATGGACAACACTGATAAATATCCGGCATATATGCGACATAAATTGACAAAATGGATATATATATCCGTCACATATGTGACATATATTAATCATAAATATATATGCGCCACAAATGCCAAATAATTATTAGGGCAAACACACCCATCTTCAAAATGGACATACACACGCCATATATGCCACATTATGCCCTAAAAGACATGAAACATGGAATCCACGTGGCATATACGTGGATTAATATTCGAACGAGGATTCAACGTAGATTTGGCGTCGAATCCACGAGATTTAGTGGATTTGTCTGGTAGGGTGATCATATGTGCCACATATGTCACACATATGAACCCATATAAACATCGAACATGGAATCTATATAGATTCTACGTGGAGGAACATTCGGACGTAGATTCGACGTAGATTCCACGTCGAATCTACGTGTTTTAGAGGTGTGTCTGTTAGGGGACATATATTCTACACATATTGATCTTTTCTTGAAAAATTCATTCACTGAAAGACACCCCCAGATGGCGCTGCGCTCGTTTCGAACGCTGTAACGGCGATCGGACCGGACCTTCGGTGTAATAGGCTTTCAGTTATCAGCGAGCGTTGAATTAGATTTGCAATCAGCGTCTGGCGAGCGGAACGTCGAAAACGTTCGAAAACGCCCTCTACCCTTGACATTTGGCGGCGACGCGCGCACGCACCTGAAAGCTTATTAGCGCGCAATCAAAATGCTGACATCGCCACGGCGGAAGCGCGCGTGGCAAAAGTACTTCCGCAAATGGCAGCGGTCAACTCGATTAGCGTCGGGCCGCGATCGATGCGCCGCCGCGCGGACTTCTCGGGCGAAAGTCGGCGCTAACGCAATTAGCCGGACACAAGTGTGGGGCTGATTCCGCGGGGGGCGGGGAGGGGGGAATATTGCGCCGGCCGTTTTCCCGCGTAACTTGCGCGACATTCAATTTGCATTTGACAAATTAATTGAAAACGCCGAGCACTGTTTTCAACTAATTACGAGTTTTGCGCGGCGCAAAACTAATGCAATATTTTGGGCGGGAAAATGGTACGAGAGGGGTTCGGGAATTTTTCGGTTTGGCAAAATGAATATTAAAATTCATTTTCTAGTAAAAAAATCCTAGCAAAAATAAATAAAATAAATAAAAATAAAATAAATAAAAATAAATAAATAAAATAAATAAAAATAAAAAAATAAAAATAAAATAAATAAAAATAAAATAAATAAATCTACATTTATATTCCATAGCCTTTCATTAAAATTAATGTAAGAGGTCACATTTAACTTCAAAAATACTAATATTTACTATTCAAACTATGTTAAATTCAATTTTCGGATTTCGGGAAATAAGAAATTTTGTAAATATTAAAAAATGAAAAAAAAAACATTTTTTCCTCTTTCTTCGATGTCATACATTCTTCCCTTATCTCAAGTTTGCAAGTTTAACTTTATTTTTCGTTTCGCATATTTTTCTTAAGCTTTTGAAATAGTTCTGGAAACAAAATTTCGGAGTGAAATTTTCCGTTGGAGTTTGCTGGAGTTTATATAGAAATGGAAACGTTGTTTCAAGGGATATTAAGGGCGAAAAGTCTGGCAGAAAGAGAATTTGCCAAACAACATTTGAAACAACGTCGCGTAAAACGGTTTAAACTAGATTTTACCAGTTTCCAGCATTTTAGGAATAAAGACAGTGTTTCGCATTAAATAATCATGGAAGTCCGATATGTGAATGTTGTAATATTTTTTATTTAACAAATTCGAGCAAGTGTAATCTGACAGCACCTGTCCAATTACGTAATGCTATTTCTCTGGCAATGTTTGATAAATTCGAAAAATCTCGGCATCGATCCATCAAAATTTGAAATATTTAACCGTGTGTAATGTCGATTCCATTTGAACGATTTAAAATATTAATAATACCGCAGCGAGTTTTCGAATCTAAATTGTATCTCGATAAACGAAATATTTGACATACTTTCCGCTTTTACAACAAATTAAATGGGCATTTCAGTTGAAATGGTGCAAAAAATGTCTAAACTATATATTTTCCTAATCCCATAATATACGTTTTGGAAAAATTAAAAAAACTTATTATTATCTGATAATTCCTGATAATATTTCACATGCTCACAATAAAAAATTGTTCGCTATGAGTTTCCAAAATAAAATAAAATTATTAAAATCATTTCAAATGAGCCAAAGGCTTCATTTTGCAAATTTAACCACATTTTCAAATAATTCAAAAAAAAAACAATTTTTTAAATCTATTTTTATCTCTTATTTTTTATTTTTTTTACTATCAATTTTTATCTATAATTTAAAAAAAATAATAAATACTTTACTCTACAAAACGGCTTAAATAATCAAACAAAACCAAACCAGGACTGTTATGCGAAACCGAGTTTCTTTCTTTCGCGGCGCACGTTTGCGTGACATATTTATCTCAAATTAGTATGAATACAGTTTCAGTATGAATACGGTTGGCTTCGTTTTATTGGATGAGACCCTATTCGTGCTACAAAAGTTGAATTTTTCCTTCCGCCCGTATCTCATTCGTTAATTGTAAATTACGCTCCGAAAATCGACTTCTGTATAATTCTCGTCTAAAAGTGCTCGATTTTGAATAATTCGAATGACGCCACCTATAATGTAGTTGTTTGTAATATTAAAGGTAATCCAAGTAAACAGTTAAATATTTACGTCCCATTAATGGTTCATATATGTCCCAAACACCGTTGTCCATATATGGACCATATTCGCTTATGGTCCGCCATATGTCTCAAATATAGTGGTCCATATAAAGGGATGCCTTGCAAACGCCCTCTGTATGCCTAAAAACATATATGTTGTCCCACAGATGATGTTCCATATATGAAGTCCCATCTATGATATTCCATATATGATATTCCATATATGATGTTCCCTACATGATGTTCCTTATTTGATGTTCCTTATTTGATGTTCCATATATAATGTTCCATATATGATGTTCCATATAAGATGTTCCATACATGATGTTCCATAAATCATGGTCCATATATGTCCCACATATGATATTCCATATATGATGGTCCATGTGTTCCATACATGTCGTCCCATGTATTATGGTCCATATGTCTCATATATTATGGTGCAAGTGTCCCATATATGATATTCCAGTTATGATGTTCCATGTATGATGTTCCCTATATGATATTACATATATATATGATGTTCCATACAAGATGATCCATATATCAAGTTCCTTATATGTGTTCCATACATGATGATCCATATATCAAGTTCCTTATATGTGTTCCATACATGATGTTCCATAGATCATGGTCCATATATGTCCCACACATGATATTCCACATATGATGGTCCATGTGTTCCATACATGTCGTCCCATATATTATGGTCCATGTGTCCTATATATTATACTCCAGTTATGATATTCCATGTCTGATGTTCCCTATACGATGTTCCCTATATAGTGTTCCATACATGATGTTCCCTGTATGATGTTCCATATATGATGTTCCACATATGATTGTCTCATATATGGAACACATATGAAAACATATTTGCGTCACACCTGCAAAATATATGTGACATATTTGCTAATATCTATTCGGAATTTATGCCACATATCCCTAGAGATAAAACATGGAATCCACGTGGAATATACGTGGATAGATATTCGAACGAAGATTCAGCGTAGATTCGGCGTCGAATCTACGAAATTTAGTGGATTTGTCTGTTAGGGATGTTGTATTTCACCTCGAAACGTACCACAGATGGCGTATTTGAAAAATTTCTTCTCGCGCGAAAAAATGTCGGCCAAAATCAGATTGATGGGAAATGAAATGCGACGAAAAACGGCAAAAGGGTCGGAAGTTTCGCCGGCTGCGTATTGCGAAGCGCAAATCGATCTTTTTGTTGGCTGTCGAGTTCAATTCGAATTTCTACGGAGGCAATCTTAGAAGTTCAAAGACAAAGAGCCAAGAGTGGTTTATAACATTTCGAGTCACTTCAGCATTTTTAACCTGCGACTTTCCGACTGTTTGCCCCTTTTCCATTAACATTTTTCACGCACGGCTTTGCTGGCTTATTACGTAAACATTGCAAAGTCGCTACTTGTGAGAAGACTTTTTTTTATTTCGTTTTTTTTCTTATTTCGATTTCAAATCGTTCCATGCATGTTATTTTTAAGAAATGGACACTTAAAATTAAATGGACAATTAAAATTGTAAAAATTAATAATTGTAATTTAAAAAATGAATAGTTGTAATTTTAAAAATTACTATAACTTCTTGATTAGCAATTTTAATTTTATTTACAAAATATGAAATTTCATTTGCCTCTGCAAATAACTCAAAATAAATTACATAATACTACAAAACTGGTGTCGAAAAATATATTTCAGCGGAGTTTTGGTTATTTTATTTCCAAACCTATATTCGTCGCAATAAAACATTTAGTTTATCCAACAAAATCAACTTGTGAACAAATGAATGAAACTTGTTTAGTCAAGGAACTGCAATATAAAGTTCGTCTGCATTCAGTTTTATTTCCTTTTGTAACTTAAACTAATATTTCGTCGCTTTAGCTGGAATTCATGTTTTTCTCACTGGAAGATTACTCAGTTTTATTACAGTCGCCAGATTTACTTTAACCCCGATTTTCTCTCCATTTGTCTCAACAATGTTACTCTTTGAAATGAAATGTTCATTTCACTTTGATCCGAAATATTGCATCTTTTTCATAGTCTGAACTGACGAAAAC
Organism: Ceratoteleas bidentatus; assembly: GCA_022817645.1. NCBI lineage: Eukaryota > Metazoa > Arthropoda > Insecta > Hymenoptera > Scelionidae > Ceratoteleas > Ceratoteleas bidentatus. The sequence goes on from JABFPB010000754.1 coordinate 21,138, forward strand.
ATTTTTCCCTATAATATTTCATCAAATGTCTGCAAATTACAACGTGAAGCTGCCTGATTATGAAATAGTTTGTTTTAACGAATTCTTTATCTTGAAAGATATTCTTTCAAAGATGCGTAAATGTCTCTTTGAAAAAGTAATAATGAGTTATTTCGTTAGATAAAAGAAATAGACACAAATTTGGACGAAATGAAGAAATTTCAATGAATTTAGACAAATTTGTCAAAATGAATCCGAATGTATCTAAACTTGTCCAAATTTATCCAAATTTATCCAAACTTGTCCAAATTTATCCAAACTTAAGCAAATTTATCCAAACTTAACAAAATTCATCCAGATGTATCTAAATTCATCCAAATCTGCCCAAATTCATCCAGATGTATCTAAATTCATCCAAATCTGCCCAAATTCATCCAAATTTGTCTAAATGCATCCAAATTTGTCTAAATTCATCCACATTTGTCTAAATTCATCCAAATTTGTCCAAATTCATCCAAAATTGTCCAAATTTGTCCATATGTATCCAAATGTATCCAAACTTGTCCAAATTCATCCAAACATGACAAAATGCATCCAAATTTATTCACATTTGTCCAAATTTATCCACACTTGTCCAAATTTGTTCAAATTCATCCAAATTTGTTCAAATTCATCCGAACTTGTCTAAATCTGTCTAAATTCGGTGAAATCTAAACTGAAACCCATTTTTCCAGAATGCCATTTTTAAATATAATTTCGTTAAATAAAATTCTTTATTTTAGATGCACGAAACATTTTTCACGATTAAAACAAACGCAATTTTTTTAATCGTACTGACAATCCATATACCAACCAAATCTCTTCTCTTCTCGCAAAAGTAAAAATTTTGTTGGAAACCACCCTAAAGCCTATAAAATTACCGTCCGCCGGAAATATCCCTCTCATGTTACTTGCTCCCAAATCGAGCGTTCCAATTTGCCTGGCATGCTAAAAAATCAATTCCTTAATTGTGTTTAGTAAGCCGAACATACGTCGAGTTGTATAAGCCGCGTCGTTTTTTTTTTCGTTCGCACATTTTCGTCTCGCGTCGCCGAATCGGCAAAACGCCGAGAAAAAACGTGCAAACGCCTCGCCGAAAAATCTCTCGACAGACAAAAAACCTCTTCCCCCCGAACAATATCCGTCGAATATCGCGTACTTTGGCAACAGAAATATTACGGAAAGAAATGAGATATGAACTTTGACTAGTGTACCTGAACGGCACTGATTTTTGTTGAATTAATTTTTTTGGCAAATTTTGACAGATTTGAGCAAATTTGAACAAATTCGGAAAATTGGACAAATTTGAACGAAATGAAGAAATTTCAACGAATTTTGAGAAATTTGATCAAATTTGGACGAACTGAAGAAATTTCAACAAATATGGGCAAATTTTGAGAAATTTAGATGAATTTGGACAAATTTGGATTAATTTGGACAAATTTGGATTAATTTGGACAAATTTGGATTAATTTGGACAAATTTGGATTCATTTGGACAAATTTGGATGCATTTGGAAAAATTTGGATGAGTTTGGACAAATTTGTTCAAATTTGGGTACATGAATTTGGATGAATTTGGACCGCTCTATCCCACACATTTGGACAAATTTGGAATTAAAGAAATTTCAATGAATTTGGTCAAATTTTGACAAATTTGGATTAATTTGGACAAATTGGATGAATTTGGACAAATTGGATGAATTTGGACAAATTTGGACAAAATTGGATGAATTTGGACAAATTTGGATGAATGTTGACATATTTGGATGAATGTTGACAAATTTGGATGAATTTGGACAAAATTAGTATGAATTTGGACAAAATTTGGATGAATTTGGACAAATTTGAATTAATCTGTTCAAATTTGAATTAATCTGTTCAAATTTGAATTAATCTGTTCAAATTTGGATGCATGAATTTGGATGAATTTGGACCGCTCTATCCCATACATTTGGACAAATTTGGAATTAAAGAAATTTCAACGAATTTGGTCAAATTTGGACAATTTTGATGAATTTGAACAAATTTGGATGACTTTGGACAAATTTCATACAATCTCTACATTCTTATCCAAATTCCCCTGTATCCATTTTGCGATTGGAATGGTTCAATTTGAATTGATTCTCGTTTACTACCTAATATATATTTCGCCAATGCCGCCTCAAGTCCGATAGAAAACAAAGTAAAATTTCATAACTCGTTTCTTTCCGTGTATTTGCCGGTGATAAACGCGCGAGACGAAATTGCACGTCGAATAAATTAGCGCGCGAGTTCGAAGGAGGCCGAAATTCAATTTCATTAACATACTGAACTCGACGAGGTCGGACCCGGCGTCATATTCTGCGAATTAATCGCGACCCGGTGCGCCGACATTATATCATTCAATTACGCAGCCGCGCGATCGATTGGCGAGTCGGAATTCGTTCGATGAGTTATCAACAAATTCGGTTTAGCGAAACCCCTCCCCCCTTCCCTTATCGGCGGCGGATTTAGTATTACAAAAGTATGCCCATGAGAACATAACGTTTTTAAAACGTTTTCAGAAGGTTTCGCTAGAAGTTATACAAATGTGTTTGAAACGTTCAAAACGTTTTAAAAACGTTTAAATGATCGCTTTTCAAAGTTTCTAAAACGTTCTTAAAACGTTTCGTGAAACGTGTTTAAAACGTTTTGAGTCGTTGAAAAACGTTTTTATAACTTTTTTTGTAAAACGTTTTTAAAACGATTTTAAAACGTTTTTATAACGTTTTTTGTAAAACGTTTTTAAAACGCTATTAAAACGTTTTACGCTACTATAACTAGTTTTAGCTGTTTTATTTTGAAAAAGTGTAAAACGTTTTAAAAACGTTTTTATAATAATCGTTTTAAAATCGTTCTAAAAACGTTTTATAAAAATGGTTTTAAAAATGTTGTATAAAAATCGTTTTAAAAACGTTTTAGTAAATCGTTTTAAAAACGTTTTAAATACGTTTTATAAACATCGTTTTAAAAACGTTTTAAAAACATTTTATAAAAATCGTTTTAAAAACGTTTCAAAAACGTTGTATAAAAATCGTTTTAAAAACGATTTTCAAAGTTTCACGAAACTTTGAAAAGCAACATTTTGAAGTTTTTTAAATGTTTTTAAAACGTTTTAAAGACGTTTTCAGATAAACCTTCTGAAAACGTTTTAAAAATGTTATGTTCTCATGGGGCTTGAGTTCGCCCGCGAAATTCCGTCCGTTGACGTCATTATTTGCTGCTTTGCATCGGTCCCCTCCCTCTCCCCCCACCCACCCCCCTCCCCCTCTCGATAAGGAAAACTGCAACGACACTGACGAAAGTTGGCCGCATCCGCCAATACCGCTCGCCGTGAATGAAGTTTCCGCGGGATTTATACGCGGGCATTAATATGCAGCATCGCGCATTTCAATGGAGATCCGTTCATTCGCTTGTCTGCCGCGTCGGCCGCGCCGTGCCGAACGGTGATCAATACTTTTACCCTTCCCGGCCGCGCGCACTTAATAGGATTGAGCGGCACTTGGTACATAAGTGCACGCCTGCCATCCCGAACTAAACGCGCGCCAACGATAATAAATTATTATATAATCGAGTTGGGAGTCGCGGCGCGGTAATTGACTCGCGGGAATTTGTTTCGCTTGTTTATTTTATTGCGCGCTGTCGCGGGACAAATGACCGGATTTAATTCGTTTTGGAAATGACGGCAGGTGTGACGGGCCGACGCGAAAACAGGGTTTGGGAGGGGGTAAGATGAATTCTTGACTTAGAGTTTCTTAATCCTACCGACAACGAAATGGTAGAAAAGAAGATGGAAAGTGTTTTTTACTTTTTTTATGTAAAAAAACAACAATTGTTGTTTATAACAACAACTGTTGTTATTGTTATTATTATTGTTATTATTGTTGTTGTTATTGTTGTTGTTATTATTATTGTTGTTATTTTTATTATTGTTATTATTGTTTTGTTGTTATTATTATCACTGTTATTGTTGTTGTTACTGTTGTTATTGTTTTTGTTATTATTGTTGTTGTTATTGTTATTGTTATTATTGTTAATGTAATTGTTATAAATAATAACGCAAATCTTGTGAACCAAACGAAACAAATGTTTAACGCAGCTCTAAATTTTCAGCGGCGGTCCAACTAAATTTTCCCAGACTCAATCGCAATCGACGGCAGGGGGCGCGTCGAGCGAAAATGGTTTACCCGGCGCTGCGCGCCATAATAAATAATCTAAACAAAAGGTCACCGAGGTCGGGCAGTTGAAATTCGGCGAGTGCGCGCGCACTAATTAACTCGGACCCGTGAATAGCAGTTTGGCAAACAATGTCGGAAAGTTGGGGTGTCGCGTGTACCCCGGCAGAAGTCGAAACAGTTCGATAACGCGGCGCATAAAATACGACGGATCGCGCGAGCTTTTAACGCATTACGGATCTTCATCAGCGCGCCGAAACACGGTCGAACGATAGTTATGCGTTTATTGGGTTATTTCAGTCGAGCGGCGGCCTTTGTCGCCGATGTCAATGCGAACGTGATTACAGACACGTGCATTAAATCACACATAACCTTAATAAAGTGTACTTCATCGGGTAATGATATAAAACCTGTAATGAAGTGCCGGCTACGTTGACGTACACTCAAATTGACGTAACCTCGTTTGGAGTCGTTGGAATTATGATACCCGGTTTTAATTGGAAGAAGCGTTATCTGGATGGGTCGATTCGATGACGAATGTTCAGTGTGAAGAGGTACTGGAAGCTGGGATGGAATTGCAGGTTATGTTGAAAAATGGTTTTGGGAACCGTTAGGACTTCGCACCGTAAAACTCTGCAAGGTTAGACTTTTGTTTCGTAATGGTACTGAAGGTAAATACTACTTTTTGTGTATATTATATTCATTATAATAAATTGAATCTCATTCTTCTGAAACAATGTTTTAATTACTTTTTTGTTTTCAGTCACAGTCGTGCTGTCGCAGAAAATTGTTCACCTCGAAATTTAATACGTTTCCTGAATTAAATTGACTCGATGAAATCAATTGATTTTGTGTGGAACGAAGTTCTGTAACTGAACAATTCTAACCCTTAATTGCTGCCAAATGCCTTAAAGTAAGACACAGTGTTTTTTCAAAGTCCCGCCATTTTGTAATATTTTTGACTTTTTGACCATTTTAAAGGTCAAAGTTTGGCTTATTTTTTTTTGACAAAAAAATGTCAAAGTTTGGCTTATTTCTGGTCGTCGCGACCGGAACCTCCCCCTAAGTGACTTAAAACGCAAATTAAGCCGCTAGTTTTTAACTTAAAAAAGTATTTCTTAATGCTTTTAGTTAGGACTAGAAGTTCTAACTATAAATCCTAAGAAATACTTTTTTATAAGGTTTGTACAGTTTTGTGACCAAATTTAGATCAAATCCCGATTGTAAAAAATCTCATCCCGATTATTTTCCCCCGGGTGATCATAACCTCGAAATTCGAAAACTTCCTTTCCCCTTGAAATGAAACCCCACTCGTCCCTTCCCCGAGAAAACTGCAATTTCGGTGATTGCGCCATCTTATTTCCGTCGCGGAATTGACACCATCCCCGTCAAAGCGCGCGCCACTTTAGCCGGGCCGTCATCCCCCGCGAATGCATATTTAAAAAGATTAAGCGCTCATTTTTGATGCAATTGAATCGCGAAATGAAAAGTGACGCGCATTACCGTGAAACGCGAAAGTCCGTCACGCCGTTGAACACAAAATCCAACAACGACGGGATAATTGCATTAATGAAAATCGCGTCACCCGCCTCCCTGCGCCGAAGTCGGATACACCCCTTCCACTTTGTTATACATTTCCGCCATTTTTTCACTGTTTCCACTGGGAAAACGGAGATTGTTTGTAAGGGAAAAATAAATCAACGTGACTGCGAGAAAAAAGATGAGGTCATGAAAAATGATCATGATCGAGAATTTTAATGAAATCGTAATGAAATATTGGTTAAATCGTGGTCAATTCACCATGAAGTCACGCGTCAAATTTGTATGATCAAGTCATTATAAGTTTATCATTAATTAAATCATGAGTTAAGTCACGATCAAGTGAAGTCAAGTCAAGATCAAGCTAAGTCAAGTCACGATCAATTTACGATCAAGTCAAGTCAAGTCATGATCAAGTCACGATCAAGTCACGATCAAGTCACGATCATGCCATGATCTAGTCATGATGCAGTGCTTTTAAAATTACGACCTGTTCGTAGTAATCGTAAGTCAGTCATGACCAAGTCAAGACAAGTCGCGATCAAATAAAGTCACGATCAAGACAAGTCAAATCACGATCAATTCAAGTCAAATTACGATTAAGTGTCAATCAAGTCACGATCAAGTCTTGCTCAAATCACGATCAAATCAAGTCATGGTCAAGTCACGATCAATTCGCGATCAAATCACGATCAAGTCATGATCAAGACACGATCAAATCTCGATTAAGTCACGATCATGCCATGATCTAGTAATGATGCATTGATTTTGAAATTACGTCCCGTTCGTAGTAAAATCGTAATTCAATCATGATTAAGGCAATATGAGATTACGATTGAATTGAATTGAAATTTTGAGTTACTCATGAAGCATTGATACAATCGTAATGAAATCACTATTAAATCATGTTCAATTCAAGATCAAGTCACGAATCAAATCATCGTCATGATTAAGTCATCATAAATTTATATTTGAAGAAATCGTGAATCATGCCTCGATGATGTCACGATCGAATAAGGACAAATTCATGATCTAGTCTTGATGCAGTGATTTTGTAATTACCATCAGTTCGTAGTAAAAACGTGACTCAATTATGATCAAGTCAATATGAACTTACAATTGAAATTAATTGAAGTTATGAATTTCAGTCGTGAAGCTTTATTAAATCTTAATAAAATCGTGGTCAGTTGAATTCTCTCACTATCAATTTTCCAAACAAAACATCGTTACGATTATAATCAACGAATTCATATACCACATAGCCAAATTACGAGTCATTGTAAATTATTTGATCGTAATTTCAAATTTTTTTTAAATTACGATCAAATCATTTACAATGTAAGATTTTGTTATGATTGAATAACAAAATCATTCATAAATGCTATTCGAATCGATATAAACCCATGACCCAAATCATCAATTTAAAATAAATTTATCATCATGAAATCCTGATCAAATTGTGATCAAATCATGATCAAATTCGTTCTCAAAATTGTCTTCTTCATTTTTCCTGAAAGCCCCCGCAGAATGAAATAAAGAAAATAATAAATAGATCAAAGTGTCTGCGAAAAAAGTGAAACGCCGGGTATTGTCGGGCGAAATATGCGACGGCTATATATGTACACAGACACATATATAGATAAGTCGAGATGCTTCTGGACAGGGGCATAAAAGGAGCCGGGGTAAACTGCGAAGTAAAGTGCTTCCTCAGTCTCCAGCCGAGACTTACGAACCTCTATCTAAGGCTAAACGCCACCCCCTCCCACCTCCCCGTCGCTTAGGACGGGTTCGTCCTTGTCTTTGAGTGGTCGTCCTTATCTGCCCTTCGGCAGTCGCGGATACGTCACATTTCTCAGCTTATCAGCGTGGCGATTAAAATTGTTTTGTATTAGAAAAATTTTCTAATATTGCCAGATACATCTGCGACGGGGGCGCCCCCTACGCGGCATAACTCGGATGGAATGAGTGGCGCGGAACGGCCCTCGAACGCAATTTTATCGGCATCCTGATACGAATTGTGGGAAGGAATGTTTGGGGGCTGCTTGCAGTTTTTCGTTGAATGACTTTTTTAGGTTAGGTATTGGGCGTTGAAGATGAACAAATAATACTGCATTTTTTAGAGAAAAAGGAGGAAAGTAATAAAAGGAAAGGATAAAAAAATTTGTTTTTACCAATCCTTACCTCAAAAAGGCCAACTTCTTTGAGGTTAATAGGATTGGTTAATACAAAAATAGTAATAGTAAAATAAATTAAATTAAAAAATATTTAAAAAACCAGTCCTAACCATAAAACAGCCAACTTTTTTAAGGTTAGGACCTTAAAAAGTTAGCTTTTTAGGTTAGGACCTTAAAAAAGTTGGTTTTTTTAGGTTAGGACCTTAAAAAATTGGCTTTTTTAGGTTAGGACCTTAAAAAAGTTGGCTTTTTTTGGTTAGGATTGGTAAATAGGTAAATAAACATATTTTTTAATACTTTCCCCAAATTTTGAGGTTAGGAATGGTTAAAATGGAATTTAATCGAAACATTTTGGTTTTTGGGACAAGATTTTTGAGAAAATTTTAATCTAATTTAATTCAAGTTTAAATTTTAAAAATATATAACACTTAATCAAATCTCAAATAGAAAAAAAAATTAGTTTATAAATTAATTTAATGATACGATTTGAAGAAAGTAAAACATAATTAAATCATTTTTGCAGAAACTTAGATCAGGGTAATGTTACATGCGATGTGCATAATTAGAGTGGGTGAAAAATTCACGTTTCACTTTAAAGTCCGGTTTTTTCGACGAACATGCACGGTTCGCGTCAGAAAAAATTGCCCATGCGTTAAATATTTTACGTGAGCTTCGTAAATTTACGTAACACATTAAATGTACATATTCGTTAAAGAAAAAACTGCGCCAGCATTTACGTCTGCCAACGGACCAAATCTGTAATTCGATTGGCCTAAAATAACAACGCGATAATTCTTAGGGTAGCAAAATAGCTCCACGAAAAATCGGACTAAGCCCGAATTTCGCTCTAATCCACATGTTTACAAACATTTGCTTGAGTGATCATTTTGTATGGTTTTCAAACTGTAAATTTTTCAGAGTTTCACATTTTTTAGCTTGAAAAGTGTAGAATCTCTCAGTTTTTGCATGATTCTCAAAAAGTAAGAATTTTACATTTTTTTGTAAAAATGAAATGTTTGAAACATTTTTCAAATATCCTCAAATTGGACAAAAATGAAAAATCTTGAACATTCTGAACAAATAAATTTTGAAAAGTTTACAGAAGTAGAATAATTTTCAAAATTGTTCTTTGCGAAATAATTAAAAAATTTTCAATTGTCCAAAGATTTTCATTTTCGCAAAAATTTTCAAAATTTTTCGTCATCTTAATGATAAGATGTTGTAGAGTTTGTAAAAAAATATCCCAATTGTTTAAATCGAATTGTCAAAATTTAGCAAAAATTTGCTAAATTTTGAGTTTGACAAAATTTGACAACATTTAGTAAAATTTGCTAAATTTTGACAATTTGATAAAATTTGACAACATTTAGTAAAATTTGCTAAATTTTGACAATTTGATAAAATTTGACAAAATTTAGTAAAATTTGCCAAGTTTCCATTTTTTCAAATAATTTGATAAAAACTTTGAATAAAACCTAAAGTTATTACAAAATACTCTGAAATACGAAAACATCACAAAAGTTGCATAATTTTTCCCTCCGCATTGCTCGCCATTTCAAAATCCCACCCCTTTCATGAAGAAAAACATGAATCCGGTTTTTGTGCGGCGCTCGACAAGTTGTATGGCGTAATTTTACAGTGAAAACGTTGTACTCGAAAAGTTGTTCATTGTGGGTGGATCGCGACTGAAAAGGCCGCGTTTACACCGCGACGTCGTACGAATGGTGCACGTGGAATGGAATCAGAATAAAGTGGGCGAATGGGGGTCACCTCAATAAGTTATTAACGAAAGTTGCGAAAGAGTTCGCGTGGAAATCATAAAAGTTGCCAGGCAGGACGAACCCGCGGTTTTGCGGCAAAACTGCACTTAGCGCCGTTCTCTGGTACCAGGCTTCTATAATTCAGATGGCCAATTACGAATATCGGGTCAAAGTGTCATGATTCTCTCCCAAACTCCACCCCTAACAGACACACCTCTAAAACACGTAGATTCTACGTAGAATTTACGTCGAATCTACGTCGAATCTACGTGGAATCTACGTGGAATCTACGTCGAATCTACGTGGAATTTACGTCGAATCTACGTCGAATCTACATCGAATCCACATGGAATCTACGTCGAATCTACATGGAATCTACGTCGAATCTACGTCGAATCTACGTTGAATCTACGTGAAATCTATGTCGAATCAACGTAGAATCTACATGGAATTTACGTCGAATCTACGTGGAATCAACATGGAATCTACGTCGAATCTACGTGGAATCTACGTTGAAAAACAATCTGTAAAATACTGCCATTCCATCACGAGGTATCGAACTTTAAATGTGATCCCTTTAGACGCCCCACGGGAGGGGAAAGGAAAATAGCTCCTTTCTTAGAGTAGTTGGAACGTTCGAACGATTCGGGCAGTCGAATAGTTGGAATGGCCGAAGAAACGGGGTGTTTGAGCATTTCGAGTTAGTCGGCCTGGTTTATGTGTCGAATTTGTTGAAACACTGAACCACGGCGGCCAAATAATCACCCCATTATGTCCGGTTACCGCTGCAAGTCTATCGGGAGTCAACGAACCCATGGCAGTTATTATCGATTGTCTAGGTCAAGGGTCAACACTCCGCGAAGCGCGCGCCACGACGAAATGAAATGAAATTTTGGATTTTTACGGTTTAATGGACTAAATAGCTGTCGCGAACAAAATTTCGATTAATTCTTATCGATTTTTCGATAAGAAGAACGTTGTGTCACATTCGCATCACGTTTGTCACATTTGCATCACATGTGTCACATTTGCATCACATGTGACACATTTGTATCACATGTGTCACATTTGCATCACATGTGTCATATTTGCATCACATTTGTGTCACATTTGCATCACATTTGTGTCACATTTGCATCACATTTGTATCACATGTGTCACATTTGCATCACATTTGTATCACATGTGTCACATTTGCATCACATGTGTCACATTTGCATCACATTTGTATCACATTTATGTCATCATACATGTGACATATATATGCTAATAAAACATTTCTTTCTATCACACACATCACATACAAATCACATATATATTAATTCTAAATTTCCCCCAGATAATAATTATTGCTCAATTTATAGATAGTATAACTTTAGAACCTTATCTTCCTTTCCTATCGAGGT
>JABFPB010000755.1:0-32225 GCA_022817645.1 Ceratoteleas bidentatus
ACTTAAATTTAGTACATTTTAACAAGAGCTGGTCCTGTGAAGATACAATAAGAAATTGGACTTATCAATGTAAAAGGTAAATGGAACGGTAAAATGTAAAGACTGTAAAAATGTAGAGTCCGTCCCGATAACAATAAAACTAAAATTATTGGAACTTATTATATTTTTATCTCTTCTGTACATAAAATTATGCGAAAGTAATAGCCAAATAACAGGCAATTATCAAAAAAAGATAACTGTTACCATTACAGCGCGGAACTTTTTTTAGCAGTTCGGTTTCTAAATGTAAGAGGAAAAATTCACAATTATTGAAATATGTAAGGTTTTTCTCGAGACGCGGAATAGTATAACAAATCTCACGCTAGTCGCTGCAGTGACAATGCGTATCCATCAACATTATCCATATAATTTTACACCAAAAAATAGGAATAAATAACTCTGGATTTCGTTTTTAACATGGATTCGGAGTTTTAACAATTCCTTTCAATTCATAGACGAGAAATATTTTGCGAATAGAAGAGAAATATTTTGCGAATGCCCGTCATCCGATAGCTACCAAAAAATCCCAAAACACAAATAGCCCGCATCTTTTCCTTTCATTGATATTCATTGAATTATATACTATTGTAATACAATACAGTTTAACTAAAGTATGATTTTACTTATTACAACGTTTTCAGAGCAGTTTCATTTTTCGCGCAAAAATCAATACGCGGAACCTTTTTATAATCCGTTTCAGAAAAGTTTTTTTTATTATGAAAAACAAACTATCTCTTGATGGTTATGTACGCAGTACAGAATCCTCGTGTATACGCAGCTAAATAATTACCACGGTGTTGCCGTAATGATGCTGCAATATTTAGTGTGTATACGTGGAATGTTTGTTCGAATACAGTATCGCACGGTTCATTATAATTTTAAATAAAAATTCCTCGTTTCAATCCCAAACGAGTGTTTTTATGATCTTACGTGCACCACTTACACCCATTAATGAATACAAGCATTCTGATAAAAGTTTATTAATTATAATATCATACTACCCGCTGCACGAAACTCATGTATAATTAACTAAAACAACATTTGTCTCAAATAAACTAGATCTGTAAAATTTTATACAAAGTTCAAAGTTGTCTAGAAGAAACGATTATTTCATATAACACAGCGTCTCCTTTAAAAATTGCCAACTATTTATCATAAAATACACGGATTGCATTTACAGTAATCATTACTTTTTCAGCCACTACGGAATACTTCATGAAATTCATCAAACCGAAAATTATATTCACCAGCAAATACTGCCTCAAAGGCCTCGAGGAAGCCGCGAAAAACACTGGCGTGAAGCCGCGTATTGTGACGTTCGAAAAGGTGCCGGAGTATGAATGTATATACGACGTGATGAACGCACAAACCCAACGAGATGTGAAGAACTTCCAATGCGTCAAAATAAAGGACTTGACGCAAACGGCGGTTATCATTTTTTCGTCTGGCACGACAGGTCTGCCAAAAGGCGTCGAGTTATCCCATTGCGCCCTCCTGAAAAATGTTATGCTTTTAGAGCGCTTCCTAGTAAAGACCGATCGGTCGTTGAATCTGTGGTACTCTTCGATGTACTGGATCAGTGCACTCATGTTGCGAATCATGAGTTTGTTGACATCCGCGACGGTTTTAATCCATAAGGATTTCGAACCGCACGAAACCTCTAAAGTCATCGAGAAATACAAGGTAATTACATATTTCAATTGATCTTTGAGAGATTGCTGGTCAGTACGTGGAATAAAAAAGGGCGATGATTATTTGATGAGATGGAAAAAAGTGAATATTTTTTGCAACGAATTTTTTGCAAAAGGCATGATTTCGAGATTTTTGTAAACGAGTTTTTTAGGAGTCCATAAATTATGAACTCGAACAATTTTGTAAAGGACGAACAGAGGTTTTTGGCGTAATTTTTATGTACTCGAAAATGGTTCGTCTTTGTGCAGGTGAAATGGTTGTTTTTGTCGACGTCAAATTTTCATCAGATGCACAAGGCAAATGTATTCGGGAGGTACGATTTCTCGTCATTGAAGCAACTTCTGGTCGGCGGCGCAAAAGTCAATCTAGAGGCCTTAAGGCAGTCTGCGAACGCTTTGAAAGGAGCTTCGGTCGTGCAAGCTTACGGTAAGAATTTTTTTTGGAACTTATATGAAGAATAAATAATGTGTTATTAAAGCCTTCCAAAATGAAAAACAGTATTGTATAGATGAACTTATTGTACCGATTCATTGAAATGAACAAATTGTTGTTCTTGTAACAGAAAATACTACAATGTCCAAAAAAGATTTTAATTAATTAAATTAGATTTGAATGTCCAATGACATTCAAATCTAATTGAATTAATTAAAAACATAGTTAAATTATCAGTTTCATACAACTTTAAAATGACAGATTGAATAATTTATATGATCTAATAGGTATGTCTGAAATGGGTGGAGTCATTACCACCCCAGCACCAGGTTCGTCATCTGTTGGTCTCGTAGCCGCAAATGTTTGCATTAAAGTTATAGATCAGAATACCGGCCAGATTTTAGAACCCAAGAAAATTGGAGAACTTTGCTTCAAATCACTGTACATGATGACAGGTTATTACATGAATCCTGAAGCTACCCGAAATACGATTGACGAAGAAGGTATGTTCCATAAGAGGAATTTTTACTGAAATATAAATGAAGTTGGTCAAATTCGAGTTTTCAATGTTTTAAGCGAAACACTGCGGTGGCCAATATTTTAATTAAAATGACGATTACAAATTAAACGAAAGCATAAGCAATTTGAAAAACGATTACTTATTCTTTACAATACTACATTGCCGTACTCAAAATTTACAGGTTTTGATTTTACAAACGCTGTTTTCAATTATATTCGTTTACCGTGGAATCATTTTTTAGTATTGTTTCCTCCAATTCATAACTACCAACTGATTGTTTTCACAGTTTTAATTTCCCCGTTGTTTGAATTTGCGTATTTTCATTTTGACATTCGACGAATTATATCTCTCCTACGTTTCATTTTTACGATAAATTTAACGTAAAATTTAATTGTGGAATTTCCCGATAAAAACGAAAATGTACGTATTTTACATGAAATTTATATAATACCTAATTTAGTGTAACAACTAAAAACTTAATTATTCATTTATTAAATTCCAAATTTCATTAAAGCATTCCTGATTTTATTAACCGATTACAAATGCAATGACGACCCATTAACATTTTAGTTTGATTCCATTATTGATCGCCCTTTATAGGTTGGCTTCACAGTGGTGATTTAGGATATTTCGACGAGAATGGGTACCTATACGTGGTGGATAGAATTAAAGAAATCCTGAAAGTAAAAGGACATCACGTCGCACCAGTAGAAATAGAAGACACCTTAAGAAAACACCCGGATGTTACCGAGTGTGCTGTGATTGGGGTCCCTCACCTTCTCGACGATAACCATCCAATGGCATTCGTTTTGAGAAAAGCTCAAGCGAAGGTGAGTACAGCGTATCCCTTTATTCAAAAAAGAGTATCAAATGTAGAAATATTGTTAGTTTTGTTAGTTTATTAGTTTGGTAAATTTTTTTGTTTATTACTTTTTTAGTTTACTAGTTTATTTCTAGTTTAGTTAGTTTTCGAAATATGGTATACATACTGCTCACTAAATTCCACTACCGGCTTGGAAAAAATCTGGATAATGAAATAAACGCAAGCCAGCCCTTTGGCATACTATCGCCATATGGATTCCATCCTGTTGCCAAAGTAGTACAGCATACTTTTGTCAGGTTTTCTTTTTTGCAAATTTGAAACAATTTACATTACAATATACACAACTGCTACCTAAGTATGTCGATAGTTTTTTTTTATTGTTAATCAATATGCTATGACTAATTTCCCAATTTATTTAAATTTAGGTCACGGAGGATGATATATTGAAATTAGCGGAAACACTGGGAGAACTGAGACGGCTACGAGCTGGCGTCAAGTTTCTGGACAAACTACCTTATACACCAAGTGGAAAGGTTGATCGGAAGACACTTCGAGAAATGGCCAAAACTTTTGTCAACCATGAACATTATAGTGTTTAAGTGATATAATTCATTTGAACGATATTGTTCTAAATTAATTGTACTATTAATTGTACAACTTGTTAATAGTACTTTTAAAAAGGATGCTTTGAGCCAAAAAGAATCGCGTTGGGTTTTAAAATTATCTGTCAATAATCGTAAAAAGGAACTAAAAATTTGTTTTTAAAAGCCCAAAACGTTTCAGAGCGTAATTTAGCGTCGAATTAACGACTTGCATTGTGTCAATGCAAATAGATTATTTCTAATAAAGTAAATGTTGACTTATAATTAATATGAGCGTCCCAAAAGTAACTTAGAACTAAACCAGTTGTGAAAAACAGTGTAAATATACGTCATCCACAAAATTGTTTTATGAAAAAAAAATGTTAAATGACATTTTTCTTGTACATAAATTCGATAAAAGTGTAAGAAATATTAAAATACACGACATATTGTACGTTATTTATACAAATAAATGTATTAAATTGTGTATATGCATGCAATTGTATTGAACTGAGCATTCAGTTCAATACAAATACATGCACATATACAATAAGTCGAATTGAAAATGTGAATTGAGAGAACATTGTTTTACAGAAAAAGTATCGAGTTTTATTTAAAAAATATTGATATATTGTCAGTATTGCCTCTTTTTTAATCAAATCCCTGAAAATGTAAAGCATTTTCTCTCAAAATTAAAAGTTTTGTTTTGAACAGTGAGATGTTAGATTGCTGTTTCAGACGGAATCGATTTGTACAAATGTTAATTTATTTTTGTATATATTGTTCGTATTGAAAATATTAAAGTCCGTTTACTCAGATATTCCAATATCCTCCATGTTTGGTTAAGTCCTTTACAAAGTTTACAAAGTTTCGGATCAATTTCGCAGGGAAGATCCAAATAACTGGACGGTAAACAAGATAGTTCTTGTAAACTATGGGACATTAATCATTCATAACAGACCTCAGTTCTCTGAAAAGCAAAATCATAGCCCAGATTTATTTCGCGCGTATTCTTTTGATAATCTGTTTGTATTGAAACTTGAACTACAGTTAAACTTACGACTTATTTTCCAGCTAAATAATGAATAAATTGTTTCTGTGAATACTAAAGATCATTTTAAGCAGTATTATTACATGATATTGAAACAAAATTATTAAAAACATATTTTTTTGAATTGTTAAATCTTTATTTTTTTATCTTATAAACGTGTCACAAAATTAACTAACGGCGCTATGATTGTTACATCATGCGACTTGTGTTTTTATACAAGTTGGGTAAGAATAAAAGACTTGCTTTTAGTTGCTGAAAGAATATGAAGTGCAACATGTACACCAATTGTCGATCATAATGAACGCGTTGTCAGCATTTGCTTTCAACTGGTTCTGGAATCTTCCCGCTCATCTAGAGTCTCAAACTTTTTCTACTTGTTGCACAATGTACCATCTCATTGAGTAAGAAATGAGTTATTCAAATCGTCGTTAAGTCAGATGAAAATTGTCTGTTAAAACGACTAAACTGGATTTTATTTTTCCAAACATTTTTATTCGAACACCAGATGTCATCTAAAGAACACATTAATCCTGGTAAAGGTTCCATAGCAAAGAACATTTTGGCCATTTCTATATATACAAGTTCCCTATAAGAATTCATTATAAATCAAATTTTTTAATTAAGACTGTTACAAATTTATAACAATAATTTTATCAACATTTTTTTAATTTTACTATCAGATGAGAACGGTAAGTTTCCTCGGATGTTTATACTTGAATGAAGTAACAACGCTGTGTACAAATTAAAGTTTATTCAGTTCAACGCACAGTATATATTTGTATTAATCGAAAATCGAAGTTTTTAATTGATTTTAAGTGATCCTAATCCTAATTATGTAATTGATCATTACAAAGTATAAAATATAAAAACGATGAAATAGAGATGACGTCACTTAATTTGAAATAAGGCAACATTTTTCGAAATTATAACTGGCAAGCATTATCTGACTTTCCATTTGCAGCCTCTAAATTGTAGTCAATTTGCTCTTCCATTTGTAGAATCAGAAAATACCAGAAGAGTCCTGACCCGCTTTGAACTACAACTTATCAGACTTTCAATATCACATTCCTTTAATTGTAGTCTTCAGCAAGCCACTTGGCAATTAATTTCCCCACTTGATTCCTCGCTGTGACCAGCTGTGGTAGGTCATCTTTCGATGGAGGATATACATTTGCACAATGAGCAGTACCTGGAAAATAGAATATTATATCAACCTTATGAAATTCAGGCATATATAAATATGTGTGCAAATAATTGTTGCTTTCAAAAAAAATAGTAAATATAAAACATCTTTGCTCTTTTTAACAAAAAACAAATCATACCATTGATATAAATAGCGGGCGCATCGGGGTTATTTGACTTTGTGATTCCAAGAGCATGCCACGGGTCTATAGTACCATGGACAAATACAACGTTCGTCACTTTTAAGTCAAAACCGCCATAAACTATATTCGTTCTATCAACAGACGGTGCTATCACATGGCGGAACCTAAATAACAGTAATAACATTAACGCAGATTCTACAGTTAATAACCAATTAAAATTAATTGCTGTCTACAAATCTGTACCTTGGTCCGAAAATATCGGAACACTGTTGAATAAAAAAGTCCACGGGGAATGTATCGCTAAACAAAAGTGGCCGGGCGGTGGAGGTTTGGAAGAATCCAAATTCAGTGCATGTCTGGTACAACCACTGACGACCTGAAATAGTTGAACATGTTTTATATTACGGAAACACCTGTATCTTATCTCTCGGTAAGAGTTTCAATAAAGAAAAAGTGATCTACTTTGCAGGTATTGAATTCTTGTCTGAACCCCTCGGGAACATAACATATATCTTATAAGAAATGTGGAACGATGAAGAGGCTAACTGACAAATGAAAAAAGACTAAAATAAAAACAGTCTGTCTGAATGTCAAACGCTCCAAACAGTCCTTAATAAAGGTAATTTGAATATTGCATCGTAAAAGCATTACCTCCTTCGACCTCGTTTGACCAGGAAACGTTTCTCATCTCTTCGACCATTTTCATGTACTTGTAGTCCAGGCACTTTTCTCCGTTGACCTTGAGCAGCATATTACTGACTTCGGCCAGTCTGTCGACGGCAATTGACTGAGTCGTGTTCATCATTACTTTGCACACGTCGTCAATTGAGTAATGAGTGTCATTACGATTGTCCTTGTTGTACTGTACGACCTCTGCAAAGTTGCTGGCCAGTGTCTCGTACAAATTGGATATGTCCAAACGTGTTGTGTGGCCTGGATCGATGGGATCACACAGGCTGTTACAAACCACAGTATTAGACAGAGATTTTTGTTGTCAGATCATTGAATAAAGATATATTGTTTGCATTTACTTGAATTTCTGGACCAATCCCTGTTGACTAACACGATGCCTCAACATTATATGTACTTGTCTCATGGCTTCTTGAATAGCGTCGACACACGCTTGCGAGTACGACTTTAGAGATTCTTCCACTACCACATAATACTCTAAAATTTAAGGGCAGCTATCAGTTTGTGACAATTCACATTGGTAATTACAATTTGTTAAAAAGTCAATACAGTTTTTCAAAATTATTGATTGTTATTAGAAGGTGTCAAGCAAAAGGGGTCACATCAGGTTGAAAATCGCAGCAACGTCTATCGACTCTTGAACTATGTCGCGTTATCATAATTAGCAGAAGCTTACGTTGAAAATCGATTTCGGCTAATAGCGGCCCGCTGGCAGACATAGCGCCGTGCACTAAGTGCGGATATTTCGCACGCATCCAAGCTGCCAAAGAACCAGAATACGAGCCACCGAACATTATCCATTTGGCGTCTTCAGGAATATCATAAAGGTCACGCATTCCCTCGATGAAGTAAGCTGTATCGGCTAATGCTTGCTCCGAAGACAGCCATTGTAAATTTTTTACACTCAAGTCTCTATTAACAAGAAATGTGTGTTGATAAACATGATCAATTTCAAACGCGTAAGCAATTCTTTGAAATATAACGCAGAAGATAAAAAAAAGCTGATGTGTTTAATATGAGACTCTAACACAGTACGACTTTAGTTTTGCTTATTTTGCAAAGATATCTTACGAAGTCGGATGACTTTTGCCGTAGTAACGGTGCTCTAATTGGAAACACAAAGCTCCAAGCTGTTTGGCATATTCCAGCCATTGACCTTCCATCATCCATTTTGCACTAGCTGGACCTTCACCTCCGATCATCAGAAAGACTGGTCCATTTTTCTTCCACAAATCTTTTCTCATGAAGTATCTCTGAAATATGAAATTGAAGATCACATCTTAATCCTTACCTGTCAGTATGTAAAAAGTTAAACATTCAATAAATTTCGAATTTCCCAACGATCAAACTTGTTATCTTACCTGTTCCCAAGTGTGGCCATCGACAGGATTAAAATGGTCCAAAGACTGATTGAACCACAACTCATTTGACTCAACGTAATCCTTGGTTAATTTTGGGGTACCAAGATTTCCACCATTCTTTCTTCCTCTGTGGAAGGACCTCCAGGCAAATCCAATTTCAAACAATGCAAAAATCGTCAGCCATAAGACGAGCAACCGCATCTTGGAAGCAGTTCAGCAATAGACGCTAGCGATTTAGACTGAGCAGTAATCTGCAATGAAACGACGCTTGAAGCTTATCATCGGCTACTTGTTTCAAAAACAAAATTAAGCAGATAACACTAAAATCAGAAAACATTCACTGAAAGTGCGCGCTTATTTCGCCGACAACTTGGATATAAATAACTTACTGACTCGTTAAGAGATCTGACGTTTTACATAATGTTGTTTTAAAATACTTCATTGTAATGGAACATAACGTAATCAAAATAGATAACCGTATTTCCATTTGAAATATGAACATTATTTATTTTAACAGAACATTAAAAACATTAAATTATTTTAAATTATTTATGGATAATTATGTTTCTGATAACAATAAGCCACCAAACTCTTTGTTTCGAATATCCCCAAAATACGTTGTTTCGATGGATGAAAGTATGTGATTTTTCTACATGGGTACTTACAATTTATAATGAATACATGTAGGTGCGAAGTAAAGATAAACCGTAGTAGAGGCCGAGAAGTCTGATTTCTAATCGAGGAAAACGAATAAATTGCGTTATAAACACAGGCGCTTCATTTCTTTCTTCTTATTCTAATGGCTTGGTAGTTCGTCACACTGCATAGAGTGGCGTTTCAAACGCCGGCGTGCTATCCCTACCTAGAGCACCACATTATGTCAAGAATGACCTTAGCAACAGCTGCTAAAATAGGTCACCTCCAACAGATCGTTTTCAATTATAAAATTATTGAACAATATTGTAAAATAATGACGATTATTTAGCAAGCAACATCGAGGAATATGAGACAAGTAAATTATTTAACTGAATTAATTAGAAGCAAATGAAATATTCATGCAAAAGTTTCCTAAATTTAGTTTTCACAATTAGTCAGGCAAATTAAAATGTAAGAAAAGTGTAAAAACTAACAAATATAAATAAAAAATGTCAAAAGAACAATGAACTTGGCATCGTTTTTAATTGCATAATTGCATGTAGGAAGATAATATTTTATGTAATAATTACACCCAATTGAACGTAACGCAACTAGAAAGAACAGTTGACATTTTTAACGTTCGGAAAAAATTATAAGTTGATAAATAAAATAGTACTAAATTTAACCAATTTAATTGAATTATTGAAATTCAATTGAGAATTGAAAATGAAAAAATAAATAAACTGGTAATGTTAGTTGAAATCATAATTCAACAACTATGGGTAGTACGTTAAGCCTTTAAATGTTATTTATAATTAAATCTATGGGATTAATATGACAAATAATCTATAATTTTTCAAAAATATGAAAAAATTTAGGTTTATATTTTGGATAATCGTACGTAATAAAAATAATTTGAAATAATATATCTACAAATTATTTTTGGTTTCCAAAAATAGTGTTATTGTGTGAAGAATCAGATCATTTGAGACATATTTTTTTCTTAATTGTTTCGAATTAATTGATATCGAAAATATTACCAACTGTTGATAATAATTTTAGCATTGCATGGTACATCCACCAGATGTCACTCATGATCACGAAATGCACTTTTTTAAATGATATGACTGAAAAATTGTTATAATCGTTATTTTCAATTTTGAAAATTTTAATCGAATAAAATTAATTTTTTTATAAATAAACTGACATTAATTGAACAAAAATTTCTCTACGCAATTCGCAGATACGAAAACAAATACTAAAACTTAAGTTTATGCAATCAAATTATACACGAGTTCAGTTCATTTTCTCGAATGTTTACCGACCACAACGCATGACATTTTACAAATGAGAATTTGCATCTACTGTAAACTAAGCTTGAAGCTACACTTACCTTACTCCAGGTAAATAATAGTGATTGCGCTGAAACTCAAAAACTTAACTATATACCTAAACACTATATCGGAACCACCGAAATTAATCGTCCGAACGAAGGGGCATCGCCTCTCTATTGTTCGCCGCAACTTGCGCAATCGCACGAGCCAATAAGCAATTCTAATTTGCGTATGTTAATACAATTTCTACGATACGTGGCTCTGCATTTACGAGCAAGTCATTTTCACTTTTTCCTACGCGCACCGGCATTTTAGAATAATATAATTACATAATAAAAATCGCATTGTGCATTCGGCTGGAAATAGTTTGTGCGTCGGAAGAAACATGTTCTATTGAATCGCCGCGAAATTTCGTCATCGCACATAAAAAGAATCGAAATCTCTCCACCTCGCGCCCATCCTCACGATGAGCAGCAGATTCGTTGTGAAACACTTATCCCGATGGGCTTTATGTAAGCCGAGAAATGTCATAATTTCGGTCAGGTCTATTCTTCTATGTGATCACAAAACCGCCCATCTGATTCGCCTAAAAAAGTAAAAAAGCAGTCCCTCTCCACGCGCCACTTTGCCGCGTTTCACGGATCCCACTTAATTGACGGTAATTACAATTTTTACAGCCCGAGATTTTACGCCTCTTATCTCGCGGCAGTGGCTTGCCCCAACTATTAATTAACCATTCCCCGGCTGATAAAGTGTTTAAGATTGTGACAGAACATTAAGTATGTGAAAGAAAAATGGTTTCCCGGCGAACGAGCGCGAAAACAATGGCTCGCGGCTCGTCCAACTTTTATCGGGCGAACGGCTCATCCAGCTTATCCGACGCCCGCGGCTGCATACGATTCCGAGCGAATAAGATTAATTCACACGCCCGAGCTCCGGCGCCTGTACGACAGGTTTCGCAATGGCGAACGGCGAAGATCGCGCGGTTACGAAAACAGCGCCAAAGTTCGCCGATTTTTCGTCGAACTGGAAAATCCGTTTCCGAAGTCCGTGTTTGCCAAAAAGTCATTCGCCCGGCGTGACTCCTTTTTCGCGCGGGACCCAAAGGTCGTTTTTGGGTCCGAAAAAAATGCGGAATTCGAAAATCCTTATGAAACGATTTGTATAACAGAAAATTTCTCTTTTTTTACGTCTCGCTTTTTGTCTCCGTCGCTCCTTCGTGCGGTTCAAAGATGATAATAAATACGGCCGAGCGCGCCTTCGTTTGACATTTGAGACACGTGCTGAGGCTCCGAAAGCGTCGAGACCTTGCGCACGAATAGGAAAACTTGTTCGCAAAAATCGCGTCGCAAATGTCAAATCGCGAGAGGGTCGCGCAGTCACGTGTTGCGCCTCGCGAAACAATGCCAAAGGCTAAGTGCACGAGCCCAAAGGTAAGCAGCGAGGATGCGAATTGAACTTTGCTCGAAATGCCAGCCAAACAATGCTTTTCCAATTTGTAACGAAAATTTGTTACGAAAAAAGCGTTATCTCGTTACGGCATTCCGCTCTGAGGTAATCATGCCGATCCAGCATTTTAATTGAATTGTTCGGTTCGACCGATTGTCTCGCTCGAGCCATTTGGAGACGAAAAATGCGAATTTTCGCAAAAAATCGGTACAATGCGCGGGGCAAAAAGGTTGCCCTTAAGCGGGATCCACAGACCGTCGCGGCTGTTGAACCGCTTAATCGGCGTTCAAACAAAAAGCTTCCTATCTGATCCGCAAGTGCATTCAAATTGTCTTTACGAGGCGTCGTTACACTTTCACCGGAATGGTACTTTTACCCATTCTTCAGCCCGTCTAATTGTAACCTAAGAGTCATGCGAAATCCAATGATTACAAGCCCTGCGCGTATACTTATTGCGTGTCTTTGTTCCGTAAAGTCATACACGAACAGCCGAGTATCGCATGCTGCACAGATCGTCTGGCTTTTCTAGCGTTCATTTTTACAAACAGCCGACTGTTCGGCCGCGCGTTCAGTATCCCCGGTAAAAGCTAATACCGCCTCGGCCGAGTTATTAAAGCCGCAGACGCGGCGATGATGCTTCGAAATATCACGGAGATCGCGCGAGAAAGTATCGCGATGACAAACAAGCGCGAAATGTCATCGCGGGATCCCGACGAGGCGTGGATTTGGAAGCGCGGGCGAAGTGTCGCAAGGCGAGTTCTGGTTTGGAATTCGTGAAAGAAATGCCGTGGTATTTCACGTGAATGCGAACGAACGTTTATACGAGCCATGAATATTTATGGGTGTAGAATTGTAGAGCGTTATGCCGACGATCCGGTATAATGTTCGGCGGTTTGCATGAAAACGAGAAGTGACAATTTGAGTGATTTGGCGAAATGAATAATATCGGGAGAGCAAGCGCGGCGAGCAGGTGGCGAGAAATTGTAATTGAAATCACTTGCTACGTGACTATTAGAAACCGGATTTCGTGTGCGGCGCGTCAACGGGCGCGTACCAGCTGCTCCTGCCTCTTCCCTTTCCTTTTGTGATTTCTACTTACTCATACCCGATGTTACGAAACTGACCTTTCTCGGTATTCGCCGACTATCGTGTATCGAGCGTCAATATATTGTCAAATTCAAAAGTCAGCTGTATCAATTATTCCCGAGACATAATGGTCCACATTCACGCTGTAGTTCAGCTATAACATTTACTTATCGGGAATGCAAACGAAAAACGTACCGATCCCAAGGCGCTTTATGTAACTTAACATTATTGCCACTAATTATTGCGAGCGGCAATCGTTTTTTTCTGGCTAAGAGGAAGGAGAGTTCGCCGTTTTGAGGAAGTTACAATTACGGGATTACAACAAATCTGAAACTGCCGCATTCGGCGAGATTGCAATTTGGCTTAATTCAGCAACGCTGAACCGATATCAAAATGCAGCGACGGGGAAATTGAAATGTGATTTCCTTCTGATTGTAATTGATTGTAATTTTATTTGAGTGAAAAGTTGCAGAAGTCAGCCATTTTCGTTCCCGGCTTCGTTTCGCCATATTCCGCCGATCATCCTCCGATCTTCCTCTACGGCTTAAATATTCCGCTTGCGCAATATCATTAAATCATTTTTATTAATTGTTCATAATCACTCCTGCCCGATCAACGGCATCCGCGTCGATTTCGCAAGCAATACCGTCCCAACTAGAACATTAGAATTTAATGGCGGTTTCGTCACTAGGCCTCATCCTCCCCAGACTGACTTTGGTTTCGCCACTTGTGCCCGTCGCGTTTAGTTTGTCATCTTCGCTGGAACCAGCCGAAGAATCGTCGCCTTCGCGCGAAACCGAAGCAAAATCAAACAGGATTACGCCGCAGAACATAATGCTCAAAAACTCGTTCAGAATCGCGTCTGACCCGAGAAGTAAAACCAGTCGCGTTTCGTGTAACTTTTTCACGGACATTTTTCGACGAATAAAGATAAACCCGATTCAGTTTTATTGGATTCGCGTTCTTTTCGACAGAGGCACTTGCGTAACGAGACTTCGACATTATCCTAATTTTTACGCCGCGTTGTCAGCTGGTTAACATGAAATAAGTGGGTTTGTACAATTGTGAATCCGGCGTGTTTAACAGATAGGACGGAGATACCGGTCGTAAAATGATGCGGCGGTAAAATAGGCGGCGCAGAGTGGTCCAATCGGCAGGATCCGAATCGTAAAACGCAATCACGGAATATCATAATGAATGATTATTCTCATCGGAGCGCCATAAGGAAACGGGAGAAAGTCCGGCTGAAATTCACTCTCGACGGATTTCGCGCCTCCGCCAATGTCCGTGTATGCAAATGCACCGCGGGCGCAGCTACGTGGGCACACGGACGTTTTGATGCCGACAGGTTGCATGCTTTGTAACGTTTCAACAAATTGCTAAACTTAGCGTCTGCACTGCCGCTTATGATATCGCCGGCCTTGGCACGCAACCTTCCACAGTCCAACGAAAAAGAGAGTCGACGCACGCTTCGAATTCTTGGACGTTGTTTGTGAATGTGGATTTCGGAAATCGAATGGAAAAAGCGTCAAACAATATTTAAGAAAGAATTTGTGAAAAATTAGTAATTTTTTCTAAACTGAAAGATTATGGCATTGGAAAGTCGTGACTGAAGAAGTCTGACTCAAAGGTCAAGGAAGTCTGAAAAATGATCTAAGTACCCATAGTGGCATCAAACTTTGGGAGGATTCATCAATAATTTTTTGCGAAGATTTGTCAAAGTATTAAATTTGGAAACAACGTAAAAAAATTTTGTACTTTTTACATTACATTTTACAAATGTTTGGAAAAGATTCGAAACGCAGAGTTCTCATATCTGCAAGGTAATTTAGAGAATTCTCGGATCAATGAGTGTGTAGCAAAATATGATGGGATTTTGAAACGCAGAGAAATGTTTTGGAGAAAGCTTTCACGCAAAAGCAACTAATAAGATTTCGCGAAGCTAAATGACTCTAAAAGTGTCGTCACTGAAGTCGCCATCGACGAGATAAATTAAGATACGCGAGTTATTTATTTCGACGGGGTTTTCGATTAATTATTATAACGCACGCTGATTTCCCGATTGTGCAACTTTGCGTTTAGCGACCTCGTCATGATAAAATACGCTTTTAAACCAAAATGGCTTTCGCGCAAAAAACGACGCTCGTTTTCGCAGCATTAGAACGTAATGATTGTTATTATTTAATGTCGAGGGGGTTACTCAACGCCGAAAAAGCCGCCATTTCGGAGAAATCGCTTGTTATCGGCATAATTTCCGATTCATAACGAATGTAAAAAAGTCATCAGGAAAGCTGTTTGCCTTTTTTTCACGATGCAACCGGCTGAGTCGGGGACGTTCACGTTTGGCGGAAAAGTGTACTCAGACTTTTTCACTCAGAGTTAAGGTTGCATTTTTATAAAACCAAGCAATAAAGAACAGAATTACTCGGAATAAAATTACGTACAGTTAAACTTTTTCTGGGCCAATTTGCATACGGTCGAATATGAAAAATCTTTCCACCGATCTTATCGCGCCAGTCTTATGCGAGTTATTTTTATACCGGGCTTTGAATAAAAGGAAACGAAATTGCAGACATTGTTTTCGAAATAACACCTTGACAATTTCGGTTTCGGAAATCTTGATAAATTGCCGCGCGATATCGAGTGCGACGTGAAAGAGAGGCCGGGTTCAAAATTAAATAACAGGAAGAACGCCTGGAATGTCGTGGGCTATTTTTTCGCCTTCGTTTTCTGAAGTTGGCGAACATTTTTTGAGTTATCGGCGCCGCGACAATGACAGCGACGCCGGATTCAGACGTTGGATGTTTTTGAAAGTGCAGAAAACGCGTGTCCCCGCAGGCCATTGGGATTCAACGTAAAATCCTGTCCTCGCGAAAGTGCAGCCAAGGTCCTTCTCGGCCATCTTGTCTGGCGCATTCGTTCAAAATAACATACGCTCTTCGGAGCCGAAGACACCAAGCGATCGGCATTTATTGAAATGATCATGAACGATCGAACACAACTTTATTTTTGCGATACAATTTTGTATTACTTTTCCATGGCAAAGGAATGATTAAAGTAACTTCAATAATTTTATTATACTATTTTTTATATTCTATCAAAAACAAGAGGTTATTATTTCCTATATTATAATATAAAAATTTCCGATTTAAATAACATTAAAAATACCCTACCGATCACTTCTTACCGATACCCGCTTTCGATATTTTCCCATATTACAATTCTCACGCGATTAGCTAAATTTGAACCATCGCGGCCGATTTCCGGACGATGTCAACCGCCAGCAATGTTGTTCGATCAGATAACTCTCTTCGGCGGGACACTTATTAAATGAAAACTAGCGATCTCTTAACACACAATAAGATTTCTCTCGCCGCGTGGATATTCGGCTTTCATGGGCAAAGATCGGATCGGTTGGTTCGCCACCGTGCAGTGACTCGCATTCCGGTGCATTCCACGCTCTCGCAAAGAGAACGTCCGAAATGGAATTCGAGTAAGGGCCGCGTTTTTAGCGAAAAACTTGCTGCCCTCGTCATCGCTCTTGATTTAAAGTTAATATCAACGCGACACCGGAATGATTTCGCAGTTGTTTCGACAAGTGTGGCACGCATGCCCTTCTTTCGCCGAAAGCCTCCGGTCGGATCGAACGTTGCGTTTCTAGGACGCAAATTGCATTTCCCCTTTCTTAACCGAGCGAAGTTGCAGACGGCAGTTTGCGCAAATTCATAAAACTCAAAGTGTCCGGGGCAGAGATCAAAAAGCGTTTTAGGGATATCGCCGAGTTTTAAAACGGGTCGACGAAAATAAGCGCGAAAATGGGATTCTTTAGAGCAGAAGTTTTTTATTGCCGTCGAATATTTTTGCTAAAATATCGCCGGTGACATTTCCTCGATCTTTACGGATTCACCTGCGCAAATGGTATAAAGTGCGAGGCAAGTTTTTACCAAGTTTCTAACACGAGGCTATGTAAGGGCCTCGACGATTTGCCAAACTGAACACGTACTCTACGTCATTTCCTCAATAACTCCTGGTGTTATTCGTCATAACGGTTCTGTCGACTGACTTCTCGCACCGCTAAATTTATTCCGGGGATAAAAGTGATTTTGAATGAGGAATCTTTAATTCTGTGCCGATCGACGTTACTGTTACGTTATGTCGAAGTGCAAATGAAAGAAAAGTAAACCAAACGTTACTATTATTATTAATTATGATGAAATTAATTTATTAATTATTTTCTATTTTAATGTTTAATGAATTGATAAACATTTTATTTTGGAAGAAAATATGGAAGACATGAAATTTCGAGAAAATTCTTCATGCATCGTTTTACTGATGTTTAATAAAGCAACAAATTATTCAGCGATATGAGTGAATGGTAGCAATGACCTTCAACCATAGAGTCTATAGCATATGCAGACATATTTGAAAAATTAACTGTCTTGAATTCTTATAGATCGTAAACTGCTCGTCAACAATTCTTATTAATTAAAAAAAACCTCTTACTTCCCCGTATAGACATGGCCCATGGAATCTATGTGGATTCTACGGGGAGGAACATTCGGACGTAGATTCGACATAGATTCCATGTCGAATCTACGTGTTTTAGAGGTGTGTCTGTTAGGTCAACCCCTTTTCTCCAAATAAAGAACAATAAAAAAGCCATATCAACCTCTTATTTAAAGAAGTGTATGACACCTCTTTTTCTAATATACTTTACTATATTCCAAGGTCATATCTCCACAACATTGGACCAAAACCACTCATCTTCTACCCCTACCCTGCATCTGATCCAATACCACCATTTCCTCTTCATTTCTCCTGAAACCATTCCCAGCAATACACACAAAAATCTTCACTCTCTTCTCTCCCCCTCTGATCTCAGTTTGCAAAACATTTGAACGAGCAATCCCGACCCATTCTCGCCATAAATCGCAACTCTCTGAACACACCTCTCGAACCGTGCAAACCGCCTCCAATTATCAAATTACCTCTTCCAAATCAAACCTCCCGGACAAAGAAAGTTCCCCCCGTTCGAACGCTCTTTCTCCGGCGGCGCCTCCTAATAACCCTGGAAGTCCCGGGCAGCAAATCGCGCCGACCGAGCGAGCAAAGATTGATTTAATGGCGGGCCGCTTCCTGGACGATTGCACAAACGCAAGCCAAGTGTAACGCCAGGCTGATGTTATTCGCGCGGCCGCTTTAATCCGGCGACACTCGCATCCTGCGGCTAATTGCGCCGCCTCTTTGTTCCGTTCGCCATCAGGCGACGCAATAAGCGCGCTGATGCGTCAAGGGTTGCGCGCCGCGAGATTGCGCCGCGGGTGCGCGTGGAAAAGCGAATTACGATAGCCGCGGTGACACGGATTTCGAGCACAGACGTGCAGTTTGATTCGTCCCGGCGTTATGTCATTAGGCATTTCACCGCGCGTTTACTTGATTCGCTGTTTCCACACTGAGCGCAGACGAGGAGAGTGAGGTAACGCTTAATTCGCCCGTTTTCAGGCGCAATGATAGCGCCGTAATGCAAATGCATCCCGTTCTCTCTTCCTCGAAAAGAAGAAAAATTTGATTTTGCAACGCCGCGTTTCGCCACGTCGCGCGCTGGGAAACGGACGGGCCCGAATTTTCGTGAGAACGGACTTGAGGACACGATCCGGGGTAATGGCGCGGGTACTTTGTCATGCGGTGTCGATTGAGAGCCGATTGGAATAGGAGGATTGCTGGGAAGTTAGGATTCGAGACGAGGCGGAGGGAAAAATCGGGCGGATGATGCCGGGACGGACTTTGGCAGCGAAAACACCCGGCGTTTTTTCTTTTTCAAACGCGAAAACTTGTTTGAGAGGACCAAAATGAGCAGCGTTTGCAAACACAAATCCAAGTCGGGAGTGTCCTAGAACCGGTCCGCGACGACACCGCTATGCCCGTTTTATGCCGCGATAAATTCATAACTCGGCTTTTTATTTCGCTGCATTTTAGGGGGCGTCGTAAAATGTACCCTAATCTGCGCAGTTTTTGGCTTATTCGAAAACACCCGTCGCGTCTTCTTTGTAGCAAACGGGTTTCTGAAAACCGTTTGAAGCGCGAAATTCCGCATTCTTTTTTTTCCGCGATACGTTCTTCGGTTGCGATTTCTTCATCGAAATTCCTGGTCCAAAAAGTGCGACTCCGTGGCATCGATAAATCGTCGCCCTCATAGAACATCAATTTATCTGGTATATGCACTGTTAAAAATATCCTTTTGGGCCAAAATAAAGCATTTTGGCACAAAAGAAATCATTTTGGCTGAAAAGGAACCCTTTTCATTTAAAAGGAATCGTTTTCATTAAAAACAAATTTTTAGGTTAGTTTTTTCAGTATAATATACGTAAATTGTATGTATATTATATGTATATATCTATTTTATGTATAAATGTCCATCTAATATATGTATAATATACATCTTGTTCTATCGGGGCGTCTATCATCGGATAATGAAGAAAGTTCATTTTCAATGGATAAAACGCGTTTACGTCCTCACTTCTCGCCGATAAACGTGTATGCACACATTTGAAAACGCGGGAGATGGAAACGTGATTCCGTGGATTATTCAACGGAACTTTCACTCGACAAAGATAGAAGTCCTTAGTCCCCCCGGATTACATATTATACGCGCGGCGCATATGGTCTTCTTTATGAAATTGCCGGATCTTGGCGCGGTTTGCGTCCGGGCGACATTCCGGGCGATAGGATTCCCTGCAAAGTTTGGTCAAACTTTGTCATCGGGTGCAGTCAAGGTCGGCGAGGACAGCTTGGTCTCGATTGATTCAGAGAGATGCGCGGAAATCCGGGAATAGGAATCCTTTGTTCGGAAAATAGGATGAATAACTGTCTCGAGGACAAGTGTGGAGTGCATTTGAAAGAAAATTATTTTTATTTCTACAAATGAGACGGTGATGGAGTTATAAAAAGAATAACGAATACGGTACTGGAGTAATGTAATGCGAAGGGTATAATGAACATATATGTGTCAGATCACCCACATAAACTTTTCACACGGGCTGGAATTAGTTTTAACGTGAGACGGATTCTTAATTTTGTGCTTATATAATAATTACATAATAATTAGCATCAGGACGAAACCAGATAATCGTACTAGAATGAACCGAATCTCACCACGCCGGTGTAAATTACTCATGAAATCATTCATGACTCACAAATTAGTCTCGTAGTAAAACAACTTTTGCTTTCTTCGAGCGGATAATTTTTCGCGGAATTTCGAATTCGGGCATGAAACACCGAGGAACTGACAAACTGTAAAAACGCTGTATAATGAGTGTAGGTAATGTACATCAATTACGCTTAACAATGCGTAATGAACATAAGACGCGAGAAGCCGGAAGTGGCGACGCACTCGAAGGTAATGGCTAATTGCTTATTATATTTAATAGGTTGCGGTTTCACCGAACTTCGCGAAATTCAGACGAATGTCACTTTTTTCGCTTTTTACTTGGCAGAACGCTTCGCACTTTTTCCAGCTTAATCAACAATTTTCCGGATATACACTATACCATTTTATTGTTCTCGTATAAATATCTGTACATTCATGACTGGGAACAAGTAAACATGAAAATGTGAATGTTACTTTAGCGAATAAGCTAAAACGAATCTAACCCGCTACTCTATATGCAGACACCTGTTTTCCTTTTAACCAAACGAAAAACGTTTTTCACGCTCAATTTGCAAAGAACACTGTCCATTTTGTGAAATTGAAACTTGGAATCCTGGTATATCGATGAACTGCCATTCACCAAATTTTCTCTTCCGATTTATGAAAACGACACTTTGAAACGCGCCTCAAAACCTCGTTCGATATCATTTCACATTACGTTCACGAACTTAGCCGACTCGCGTAAAAATGCGTCGCTAAATTCGTGGCACAGCATGAAGAAGTGTACTGGTTTTGAATAATTCGGGCGTTTACAGGATATGAGCGTTTGTCGAACACCTCGCGGAGCTTTAAAGACCGCAATCGCGTGAATCTCGGAAAATCTGCATAAAGCCGGTCTGGCCGAGCGTGTTGCCAGCCATTCAGCGAAAGTGCTTATGTTAATTCCGGTATTTTCTTTTTCGCAAGCCAAGATTTCTACTGCGCCGATTTTTCGAGTTTGTGCGATTTTTGTTCCGATTCAATTCACTTATCGACTACGATCGTTTGATCCAGATTTGAATCTCGGGACTTTGACCCGGGCGACTGCAGACGACTATCTTTTTCTCGGCTCCGGATCCCTTCCCAGGAAAAACGCTCAAATGGGGATAGAATGAAAATCGATGAAAGTGTCGTCCCCTTGTTCAAAGCAATTTTCGTCTTCTCGCGATTGTTCTGAGGCAGTTCCATGCGTGATTATTAAGGCAATCTCACACGACAAACGCCAGTTGTTTGTCGAGCAATTAATGTAATTTATTTTAAGAAAGTGCAGCAAAACATTGACTTTTTGCGGAATTGGCTTTTTGTTTCATTCGTAAAGGATTGTCAGAATTCAGTCGGGAGAAGGTGTGAAATAGTACAACTAACAATATTTTTGGAATTTAATTTATTATTAAATTATTAAAAAAACTATAAATATCATAACCTTATTCTTCGAATAACTACTAATATTTGTAAATGATTAAGAGCCCAAATGGTATTATATGGTAATAAATAATGTTGCATCAGTATTTAGTATTACTAGTGGTATTTGATTATTGTTGTGATATTTGTATCGAAAAGCTGGAGAAAGGTTTCGAGAGACAATCTACATGTGCAATTTTAAAACCAATGTCACGCCGATAAATAAATCGAAAGCATGACTTGGTAGCTCATGTGCATCACGTATTTCCGAGGACACGACGAGCTGTCATGTCGGTAATTCAATACCAAACGACAACGTTGCAAGATATGAAGAAACAAAAAATTAAGCTTTGTCAGGATTATTTGTTAATAAAATACAAAAATATAATTTCATATAATGCATATATTTGCGCCAATGTATATTATCTGTGTATTTGTCTGTATGTTATAAATATTTTTACGAACAATGTGACCGGATATAATTTGTCTTCGAAATACAAATTCAGTGAGAGAAGTATTTCGTGTGGAGGATTTATTATTCAGAAACTAAATTTCCACCTGATACGTTAAAACCCCTATAAATCGAATCCACGAAATAAATATCCTAATAAGTACTGATTTAGTCGGTCAGTACTCGAAGGTTGCGCCCAACATTCGAATTCAAATCGACAGTTCCGTGATAAACATCGCCTGGAAATAGACGTGCCCTGCGAACGAAACATTAAAACAACAATAAATTTAGGGAGCGTGAGGTGTCACAATGAACTAACACTGAACTCGAATTAAAAAAGGGAATTAGATATTTTATGATCAAGTTGCGGTCGAAATTTTGACCCAAAGCTATCTAAGCCTGATTAGAAATATTTCTTCAAAATATCATCAAGTTTCTAAATAGCTTTTTTAAACAGAAAATATTAAAAAGTTTTAAAATTGACTAACAGATCACAAATGCAAGTAGCATTTCTGTAAGGTTTCGTAAAGTGAAAAATAACCTATTTTGCCAATAATTTTATTCTTTTCCACGCATGTTCACAATGAACGAGTTTAGGCGAACCAATATCCGGTGTAAAAAACATATTCCGATACCAGGTTATGTAAAAGTGACCAACTTGTTATATAAATTGTTGTTAAACGAGGGCAATTAAGAGAAATTAATAATCCAATCTATAAATATGACTTTTGTTCTAACGACGTTTATATTACAAAATTTCAATTTTGCACATACCGTATAAACTCACACTGCACGTCTATTAAATCGCAAAGTGGTCCCAATTAAGATTACTGCCCAAAATTGATTCCTAAGAATGTTCAGATTTGTTGCGTGCCACTGACAGAGACAATAAATATGAGAAACTGAAATGACACTGGCTTTCATCACAAAATATATGTTTTTCATGACAATACAAGGAGAGATATTTGAAGATCGCCAAGTCAGTCGAAAATCTGTATTTAAACTTAAGATACTGTTGGTTTCTATTCAAGTCCAGGAAAATACCAATAAAAGAACACTTTTTATTATTCATAACATGCAAACATATCTCCAGCATTTGTATACTTTTATTATGTATTTTTGCAGCTGGAAATAACAGTTGCTTTAATTTTATTTTTGTTCGTGAAAGGTTTTGCTATTAGTTGCACTAAAAATTTGTCATATAACGTATTTATAAACATGCAATGAATTAAGAGAGATATGACTGCTAAAAAATTTACACATCTGAAACGCCAGTATTAACTGCAATTTTTACATGAAATAAACGAGCTTAATTTTGTTTTACATTTTGCTGTCATTTTGAATAAACAGCATCATATTTTGGTAACCAATTTTGAGAGTGGAAGTGGATTAATAAAAATCTCTACACTTACGTAACATGTAATTGTACTTAATGAAAAAAGTACGAAATCATTTTTATGTTTGGCATAGCTTTTCGGTATTTTCTTTTGGTTCACTTTACGACTATTCTGCTGTAACAATCTCATAATCATTACCGTTGAAATATTTGGTCGTTGATTTTAATATTTTTGTAGATTTCGAGGCGAAGACGCTATAAAACCGAGTACTTCGGGGAGCTCCCATTGTATCATTTTTGGATTTTGATTACCTTAGGTACACACTATTTTATGTGTGTGAAACATTATGAAGAATATCAAATATAAATACACGAGTTTTTTTTGTTCTCCATACTCATCCTAAGACATTTCTAAAGCATTGTTTTTTATGGAGTGTTACTGACATTTCCACTGCTCTCGGGCTATCACTGGTTCATCTTTGCTGCATGCATAATCGAACATGAAGTGTGAGTATCGACGGATTAACATCGTTAAACTTGCAAGCATCTGCGTTTGCTGCATTTTGGTGGTATCAACTCTTGACATAATCATTTTTGACGGACAGAAAATATGTACAAAGGTACTGTCTGCTACTATTTTTCAATGTACATCACCATCCATTTTATGAACTAAAATGACTCTCCTGCAGTAATTCCACAATTTATAATCTGGTTACAACTTGAACAAACAATAAGACTGAAACAATTTATGAAGTTATAAGAATCTGTAATATCTTTGTAATATATATTTGTAATATGGACAAATAGTTACATTAGAGCCATTTTCAATTAGAAGATCACATATAACAAAATGAAAATGAAGAAAATCGAAAAGCTAAACGACGCAACTATAACTTTGATTTATGAACAAGAGTGTCTTCGAAAAGAATTATGGATGAAATTACAATTATTTATTTCTTTTGTAATTAAGATGAAATTACAAAAGAATTATGGATGATATTACAATTAGGGTCAGTATCATTAACATGAATGAAAATACTTGCTCAAAATAAGAATCGGAAAATAACCCAATTTTTCTACCACTCTGCGGATTACACGCCTCGACATGTAACAGGAGAAATGACAAAATACAAAATTTAAGTTGTACAACAAATACAACACTAAAACATCATTTTCTGCTCCAACTAAATCATTTACGTAATTTGCCCTAAAACAAAGAGATGTAGATCCAACAAATTTTGTCATGATGAGAACAAATGATAAATCGGTTTCAGTTTCAGCTAGATTAGGCCCAATCTACAATTATCCTCGAACTGCGCTCACTTTTGCTAATGGCCCATTCTTGTCTCGAATTGCCAACATCACCGAATTAATGGCTTAGATTTGAAATTTGAGAAGATTCTCAATATCACTAATGTCTCCTGCGCGTCGCATCAAAATGCACTCTTCATCAGCGTGAAATTATGTAAAGCGCACTTTTACTTACACATACACACACTTTCCTAATGTTCCGCAGACGTTTGCAACAAATTTCTCCCGTTCGAGCATGATTCCCCCCAAGTTCCTTGTACCAAAACCAGAGTACCTGAAACCCCGAAAGCTGCCTCGGCCGATCGCAGTTCGTCATTTTCTCGGCGTGAATAGTTTTTTTCCAGCGGTTTCGACCCGAGCAGTGGACTCCACTAGGCCGTTTTTTCCGGCCATAATTTGTCATTTATAAACATGAATCCACAAAGCCATTAGTATTTTAAATGAATGCATTTCGCCCGCCATAATGGATACACGCAGAAGAAAATATTCTTAATTCGCGATTATTTTTTCTAGAGCGTGACATGGCATTTAAACAACGATACCGTATCTTCGTCGGTCGGTCGTTTCTTTTGCTACAATTTCAGCCGTCGTTCACTTTTCTTTGCCGGCGTTTTCAAGTATTTTCGTTTTACTACATTGTTTCGCAACGAAAAACTTGTTCTATCTTTTCGGACAAAAAATCGAATCAAATCGGACGAAACGAGTAAAAGCGGTAAACGTCTTTCCTCTGACGTCGGATTTTGCGAAACCGACGTGCTCTTGAAACCTCGTTGCACAGTTTCGCGAACATTTCCTTTGGGCGCAGCGAAGGAATCAATGTTACGTATTTCGAAACATCCGGTTGGCCCGCGCCGCTCCGAACCGGCGATTCGGGTATCGAAGATGCGGACAAAAAAGTTATTATTGATCGTGTCAGTTCGTTTAATTTTGGCTGGAATGCACGGGCCGCGATGACAAATTTATTTTCGATTAGCATAATTTATTCGGTGGACCTCGTGTTCGGTTTCTCTGGTCATCTCGCAGCCGCCGCAAAATCAGATCGAATGTCCGCCACCGAGTGAATTTATTATTTTACACGCCGACGTGCATTCTTCGCCGGTCAATTTCGAGGAAGAAGCGTCCTTTCGGTATTTTTATGATTGGCATTAGCATAAGGCAATCGGCTTTCCTGCGGGCAATTTTCTTTCTTTTCAGTTTCGGGCTCTCAGAGGCGTTTCAGGAGAAACGCGAGGTTTACTTTAATGATAAAAATTCGTGCGCGATTGTATCGGAGCTTAGCGAGGAAATTGGCAGCGTCATTTTATTCTGTTTTGCGGCATGATTAAGCGAAGGTAATCAATTATTGTGCGACTGTTAATGAAGTGACTTAATGAAACTTTAGGAAAATCTGATAAGGAAACGTTTAATGCGGGAGATATGCAGTTGAGAAAACGATAGAGCGTGGAGTTTTATCATATATCTGACCAATTTTTCAATAAGGTCAAAGTGAATTGCCATAGGAAAGGTACTAGAGCATAGCTAATATATTCCCGAGCTATCGAAGAGGGATCAACAGAACACGTTCTATTATGAATTTTCCAGTAACTAGAAGACAATCGAAAGCAAATTTTACTTTTCATGATACGTGTGTTAATTTATCCAGAGATAATGGATTTAATTATATTCAAGCAGTATTTGTTTGAATTATAATGATATACATTTTGATTGAGGGTTTTGAGAGTTCAGTAGATTTGCTTCAAAATCGAGTGAAATTTATTTAAAATGAAAATACACTTCTGTTGGGTACAGTATAATAAAGGAAAATCGACATTAGCCTGCATTTGAATGAAAGTTTCAAATTCATCGTTTTCATTATTCAACATCAAACATCGTTAACGATCGAAATTACTTAGAAATCGCACGATTTTTGCGCAGTTGCGTACCTTCAGTTTATATAATTATTTGCATAAATATTTCAAAACCGTCTTCACTCAACCAAAATTCAACTCGCCGACTTTTCATACAACTGACATTACACAATTTTTATGAAATAATGATGTTTTGGTAGAGTGAATTTCATATTTACTGTTTGGTATAATACCCTCTGTCGTAGAGTTTCATAAATATTACATCAAAGAATCATATAATGAACTTTACAACGTCAATACGCTCTCTCGAAAGAATCGTTTATTCCGTGAAAGCATCTTTTAATTGTTGGAGTATTGTCCTATTGGCGACATAAATCGAGTTCACGATTTAAAGTAGTTTTTTCCTACTATTTTCACTGAAAAAGTTGGAGAACCGTATCCTGGTGTGAAGGGTGACATAATTTACGACTGACTTAATACAAGCAGACTAACATTTATTTTGAACAGAACTTAGACCTTTTAAAATATAACTTCTGCGCTTGTTTACGACATGCTTTATTTGTTTACCCGTGCATACATTTATTTTGTTAGTTTCGTTTTTGACTGTGTTTTTACACTAAATGGACACATTATAAACAATTTAACTGCTTTGAAATAGTTCTTTGAAATAGTTTTAACTGCTTTGAATTTTAACTGCTTTCAAATAGTTCCAATAGTTAGTATCCCTTGAGAACAATTTCCTACCGATCTGATAGTTAGACAGTTAGACCATTAGACAGTTCCCCAGCAATATTTAAATATCCAAACCTTTTCATTCATTCTTTCACCTCTTAACAAAAAATTGTTATGCTTTTCCCATTCACTCAAACCGGAAAACCTGCTCAATAAACACCAACCTCCACTTCAAAACCTATTACATATTCCATTGACCCACGATGAATGTCACTTCACCAAACAGTACCCAAACCTATCACCAATGTCCCAACCTCGAATCTTATGTAAAACACCCATCTAATCCTACACACCACCCAACCCACCCAATCCCAACAGAATCAAACCAGAAATCAATAACAATCAATCCCCTTCCCTAACCCAAATTCCCTCCATCCCCAAAAACCACCCCCAAACCTCCCAAAGTGCCCCAACCCGAAAACTCTTCCTCCAACCAAACTTACTTCCAAAACCGGTCCAAAACCCCCTCCACCTTCCCCTCCCCCTCCCCATTTCAAAACCGCGCGCACCCGACCCCCGAAAAAGCTCGCTCGCTCCGAATCTGCTGCTGGACCCGGAGGCCGGCGGCGGGGGCGTATGAGGCTGTGGTGTCCGTGGTGCCCCGGCGGTGGGGTGTCTCCGGCGGCCGTGGTGGGTGGCGGTATAAGTAGAGGCTTGCGTTCGCCGGCGTTCTCATACCCTCACCACGTGCCTCGAACCTCGGCCGCTTTTACTTTTACTTGTTTGCACCTCGCGGCCCCCATCGCGATCCTCCGGTCACGTTTCACCGGGACAACGCGCGGGACAGCCCGGTTCAGCGCGGCGCGGACAGACTCTTTGGGGCCGGGGTGATGCCGTCGCGGATCAGTGACCAGTGAGCGAGCGAAGCTGAAGAGGAAGACGTCGGGAAGCCGCAGCGGGGAAGGTGCCCGAGCCGGCGCTGAGAGGGACGAGGCGCAGAGGCGACGAGCGAAAGGGAACGCGAGAGGCCGAGAGTGCAGAGCGACGATAGACTCGAGGAAAAGTGCACAGTGCAGATATGTGGCTCGGGAGCGCGCTCTTGTGAGTACACAGCTTGATTGGGCGACTTTTGTTGACCGTGCGCTGACACGTGCGCTGAATAGGGCGATGAGGAGTGCAAGAGTGAGGGGCGGAAGGGACAAATTGGGGGGAGGGGGAGGAAGAAGATTAGTGGCGGAGTTTGGGAGTTTGGCTTTCCAATGACTTCGGCTGGGTAATTGCAGTGACCTTTCTTGTGAGGGAGATTGCAGTCTCACTCAGAAAAATTTTGGTTGAACAAACCAAATTGTTTGGTTAAAATAGCACTAACCAAAATATCTGATTGAAGCAATTAAATGTTTGGTTGATTTAACTAAATTTTTGGTTGATTTAACTAAATGTTTGGTTGATTTAATTAAATGTTTGGTTGATTTAACTAAATGTTTGGTTTATTTAACCAAATATTTTGGTTAGTGCTATTTTAACCAAACATTTTACTGAGTGTTTCAAAAAACCATTTGCCCAAGAGGGACAGCCAATCCTGGCCTAAGAGTGGCTTTCGGTCGTTAGTTGATCATTTTTAAATGAAAAAAAAACATATTATAATGTTCACTGTAAGAACAGTTTATAATTCACCTTATTTTTGTAATTTGTCGAAATAAATATCTCTAAGCATGAGCCAATACAGGGCCAAGTTTGTGCCGATTTTATTTCTTGTCGATGCAGATTGTTATCGATGAACCAACGTTGGGCTTGTGTTTATAAATCTTGGGTCGAAGTACACCCGCGTTTCATTCCGACTATTTCCCAGGAATGGCTGCCAGGCTTGGGCCAATACTAGGCCAATTGTAACGGTTTTTAAACAACATATATTTCTCTATAGGTAGTTCGGTAAAAACATACAGATATTTTTTTTCCACTCCATGAAAACTGAAATTTTCACTCCGATAGCTCGTAACTTACACCGCATTTTTTACAGACAACCCGGTCTATGCACATTTCTCGCATTGTCGAAGATAAAAGTCCCGATGGAATTTTTAATCATGAATCGGAAGTACTATACGATCAACTATCCCAGAAACCTTTCTACGACAAATAGTTCGCACAAATTTTTTTCACGGGAAAAGACATTAAGGTCAAAAAATGTTTTCGGGAAGTTCGCCGAAATCTTCATCTATCTCTGGGACTCCCACGGATGAATAATTTATATCGAATTATTCGCAGGTAACTATCGAAAATAAGCGCGCAGGAATTTACAATTTCCATCCACACGTCCGCGATGGCGTTGTAATTTCAATTGCATCGTTGCAGTTCATCCGCCTTTCATTTACTATTTTCGATTCGCCGTTCGCGTCCGGCATCGATTGTTAACGGAATTAAACGAATTGGACGGGAAAACAGGAACGGCGCTCGGTTACCATTTGTATAATCAATCCTTTTCACGTGCCCGGCGCGATGCCATCGCGAAAGAATCCGTCTAAAATAAAAGGCCAAATCGAACTTGACTTTCGCTGACGCGCGGCCTATTTGTGCGCCGAACGTTTAAAGCCCGCAAATATTTACGATTTACAGCTTTCTGAGAGAGAAAAATCGGCTTTGTGTTGCCATCCAGTTCGACCGCCCTATACGCGGAAAATATCAAACTCATTTCCCGAAGCTGCCGTGTGCTCGTGACACGTATCCCGGTTTCGACAGCTTTCAATTTTGACGCTGCATAGGAACCGCAGGCTGCAAACAATGTCGCGTAACAGATGTAAAAAAGGACTTTGTCTTTATGTCTCGAGGGATTTCGTTTTCACTCGCATTCGAAAATAGGTTCGAAATCACAAAAACAAGTCAATTTTCCACTATTACAGTAGTACTATATTACACCTCCGAATTCGAGTTATAGAAAATAATCTAATTCTGTTTAAGGTGGTTATATCAAGAAAGGTTGTATATTTAGGACGCCTAGTAAAATATTGATATATCATTCATATATATTGACTTTTTAAATATTTTCATTACAACCCTACTGAAAAAAATATATGTTAGATTTAATATTAGATTTAATATGAAATCTAATATTAAATTTAATATGAAATCTCCCTAGTAAAAATTGAATCCGGGCCCCAGTTATGATTGCCCGGATAACTCTGTGGGCAATGTACAGGGCCCAATTGGGTTGAATACGGGCCATTTCTATGTTCGTAACGCCATGCCATTGAAACACCCATAAGAGCCTAACAAATGCCCAGGAGGAATTTTATCAACAAATTTCCCAAAAGTCAACTATTAAATATAATAATAGCTCTATTTAATATGAAAATAAAACCCAAAGTACGGCAAAATACAATAAAATATCGCAATGAAAGAAAATCGGAATTTCAGCTTTGTCATTCGCACCTCGATACGGAGACTCGATCCCACGACTCCCCCCGGTGTAAAGCCAGTACCTAACCACTGAGCCAGTGGAGTTACGTTACAGTGAATGAAATACTTAGCCTACTTACGCGGCCAGGTTTTTAGCAATACTTTGTCTATTTCATCGAAAACGGATTGATATCCCGTGCGTGTATTACACACGAAAAGAAAAATCGACTCATTATCAGTTGACAGGGTGCCAAGCGATAATCCCTTAACTTTTTTAACTGAAAATCATTTAAATTTAACTTATTATTGGATACTGATCGGAAATCGTTTAGTTCCTTGGCGCGCACCGGATTATCCGATGCGCGTTGACTAAGAGTCGACTGACTGTTCGTTCGACTGACTGTTCGTTCCTCGGCGAGTACCTATATTCCGGTGTCCGCACATCTTTTTATCCGTCAGCTATAAGGGATAAACAGTTGAATATTAAACGATTATAACGTAAAGGTGTTCATAGGATAAAACGTTAAACGAATACAGATTATAGCTCAATTTTTAACCTATAAATAGATAACACTTCTTTAACTTATTATCCCTTAATGTGTTAACGGAATATTCAGTCGATTTTTCTTTCCGTGTACTGTCAACATTTCTAACGATGCAGTTTGCGAATACACCGCTACCTCGGGAGTCCCTCAAGGCTCCCACCTAGGGCCACTGCTTTTTAATATATTTTATTAATCTTCCATCTATCTTGAAATTTTGCAAAGTATTAATTTATGCAGATGATGCCAAACTGTATCACGCTATTAGTCATCCTTGGGAGACAGTGAGCCTTCAAGAAGACTTGGATTCCCTATATCTGTGGTGTATGAATAACAAACTTCCATTGAGCATCGCTAAATGTAGAGTGATTCGCTTTTCTCGAAAAAAAATCAAATATAATTTTTGACTATAAGTTTAATGCCGTGACTATCATTGTTTCTGAGGATCTTAAAGACCTTGGTGTTCACTACTGTGCCAGTGGCTCTTTTCACCTTCATATTAAGGACATCGTTTCCAAAGCCCTGAAAATTCTCGGTTTTATTATCAGAAACAGTAAACAGTTTAAATCTCCAGCAATATTTAAAACTCTTTATACCTCTCTAGTCAGACCTCTAGTCGAATATGCCTCCACCATCTGGTGTCCATATAATAACTGTGATATCGCTACCATCGAATCCATCCAACATAAATGTTTCCGTTCTTTTATGTTTCGTTCCAGTTTACCAATGCATTTTAGCGATAATGACTAGAATGTTGCTCTTGCTATGTCCAATTTGATGCCCCTGTCGCACAGACGCAAAATTGCTCATCTAGTCCTGCTTTTTAATATAGTTAACTTTAACATAAATTCACGTGCAATAATACATCTAGTCAATTTTCATGT
Organism: Ceratoteleas bidentatus; assembly: GCA_022817645.1. Classification (NCBI taxonomy): domain Eukaryota; kingdom Metazoa; phylum Arthropoda; class Insecta; order Hymenoptera; family Scelionidae; genus Ceratoteleas; species Ceratoteleas bidentatus. The sequence goes on from JABFPB010000755.1 coordinate 32,040, forward strand.
CCCTCCTAGACCAGTCAGAAAACATATTTTATTCGACATTCATTTTTATAGGACTAGCTTAGTTTCCCTCGTTAAAGGTTCATACAAGATCATACAAGAAAAAGGAATCATTCAAGAAACACTATGGATTGTGCAACCGAAATTGAATGAAATGTTATGGAATTTCTTGACTGGTTTATTATGAAA
>JABFPB010000756.1:0-32223 GCA_022817645.1 Ceratoteleas bidentatus
GCCGGCGGCGCCGTCTCCTCGGCGCTGAGCGCGGAGCTCCTGCTGCCGCTGCGCTCGTCCCCCGAACCCGCGCTCCTCAGTGAGCTTATCCCGCTGTCGGAGCCGCTGTCGGCGTACGCGGCGCCACGAAGCGCGCCGGCCGCGAGGATGCCGGCGCTGGCGCTCGCGACTCCAGCGGCCCCGGCGTCCACCTCCATGAGGCCGCCGGCGTCATCGCCCGCGGTGAGATGGTGATGCGCCCCAAGCGGCGCCGGGTACCGCGCGAGCTGGTGCAACGGTCCGGCGCCGTACTGTTGCTGCGCCGGCTTATTCAGCCGCTCCGCGAGAATCACCGGGCTCTCGTTGTGCCGGTGCCGCTCCTGCTCTTCCGGGTGCAGGCCGTGCCGCCCGGGCCGCCCCAGCGGGCTCAGTCTCTCCAGCACGCCGCTTGTCGCGCCACCGCCCGCAGCGACACCCCGCGGACCCCCCGTGCTCGGTTCGGGCGCGGGTTCTACTGCAACAGCATTGCCACCCGAGTCGGGCGGCGGCTCCGGTTCACGGTCCCGTTCCCTGGACTCGCTCTCCTCGTCCTCATCCGGCTTCGCAGGCTGCGCCACCAACCGTGGCGAGGGACTCTGCTTCTTCTCTTCCTCGGCTTCTTCGGGAGGCGATGTCGGTTCTGGCTCCTCGTCCCCTGCTTCGGAGGGAGCCTTGGGCTCCTGGTCTAGCCGCTTGGTTAGGGGGTCCTCAAACTCTTCGGGGGTATCCCGTTTCGCTGGGGACCCGGGGTCCGACTTGGCTTCCGCGCCGGACTTGGACTTGTTACGTAGGGGGCGCTGCTGCGCTAAGCTCTCGGTTGGGCTTTTGACAGTGGCGCCACGACGCCGGAGCTTCGGAACACTACCGGGGGAGCTATTAGCTTCCTCGAGGACGGTTCTTGGGGTACGATTCCCTGGTCGACCGGGCGGCGGGCCCTTGTTCTCGCGATCCTCCTGCCGGGAGGAGAGGACTGCCTCCTCGGGACGATCCTTATCCTTGGCGGCAACCTCGGTTAGGCGGGTCTTGCGGTTGCGGGTGTTGGCTTTATCTGGAACAAAGATAGAAGATTTTAATATGGGTTGTGGAGGGAAGAGTGTTTCGTATCTTATTAGTCTATCTAAGTTGCATAGTGCTGCCATCTGTTAACGATTTTATTACGAAACAATCTTTTGTCGGTAGCCCTTATCTCTAGCAGTACTACTGGTTTACAAATACCCGTAACAGTAAATAATTGCTTATGCCTTGGCGCTGCAAGCGTTACACATTTGATGTACATGAGAACATAGAGATTCGTGAAAGAATAACTGGGAATTCACGGCGACTGAATTCTCGAGACGAGAGGGAGTCTAGGGATCAGATAAATATTGTTGAAGATTTCTCTATTGTCTAAAAAATGCGATACGACAAATCAGATCGGTTAGACCGATATAGTCTAATAACATTTGCCGGCGTGGGAAGACGCTTTTGCAGTTCCTCGTACGTTATGCGGTAGGTTAGTTTTTATAAGCCATTTTATTTGGGGCCGCCCGTATGTCGACTGTCGCATTAATAGATTGAGGGTGAGGGGAGAACCCGACTGGAGAACCAATTCACTAGCTGCGGGCTTCCAAAGAGCTAGTCCGACAATAAGTGAATCGATCCTTCCTTGGGTAACAGCTGGACGTCAAGAGACCGAATCAGTAGATCGATTTATGACAGTTTGGCTTCGGGGAAAGGGTTGTCGACGCGGTAATTGGGCCATTATTTTGTAAACGTTGGGCGCGTAATTGTCTCTCAAGTTGAGCATAAGGTAAACAACACCGATTCAATTGTTTCTATCGATGGACAGGTCACTCTAGAAAAACGAATAAAAACAATTGTATGCAACTGTGATACAAGAGATAACATCAGGTAGGGAAATACATTTTCACAATCCAGTTGATATTTTAATAAATAGCTTTTTCGACTAACTGTCCCCGGGTCTACTTGGCCGCGTTTTATATGAAAGAAAACGAGTAATACGCAGACATTTTATTACAGACATTTTGTTCTCCGAAACTCGAGCGATGTTTCGTCCGCTCTCGAACGGGAGATACGGCGAAACTGTTAATCTAACCTGTTTACGGCATGGGCACAAACAGAAGAAATGGACTTGGTGGAACCGTCTGGGATAATCTAGTTCGGCGATGAACTTGATGTACGCTCGGTTTGTTGTGATTAGTGCGGTTACCTGTTCGGAGCTTTCGGTTGATTTCGAATTAATTACGAATGATGTTACGAATTGATTAATGTTTCTGAAGGATGCGCTTTGGAATCGAATAATTGGATTCTGATTAATGAGTAGGACGAACGAGGAAAGTTGGACTGAAATGATATTGCTTTCAGCGAGGGTTAGGTGAACTTTGGATAGTCGAATTTGTATTGACTTTTTTGTTTCTGCGAGATATAAACATCATTAACCAAAGGATATCAATTCTCTAGCGCAATACGAACATGCATTAGATGGTAGTACCATCTATTGCAAGTTCGTACCATCAAAGGTTGTGATGTAAATACTAATCTGGAGGTCACGACATAAAAATTCTTCTAGGGTCACTGTCACCACAGCATGATTCTAAACTGGTCCACAGTGCGTAGATGGCGCTCGCGAAACGGGAACAAACCGAGCGCCACTCTTCGCCGTGACTTTCCTCTCATTAATCGAGCCGCCTTAATCATCTGTGCCGCCGTCAGGTAGCCACTTGTTCGAGTGTCCCTGGCCGGATGCGCCGGCCAGCTAACGGCCGGCATAATAATGCAATATCGTTTCCAATTATTCGCCATCTGCCGTTTGTCTCCCGCGGGAACGGCAGACGTCTTCGGCGCAAGATTTAATTATCCTGTCATCGCGGGGATAAAACACGTAGCGCGACGAACGTGACCAGCGGACGCGAGGAGGGTTGATAAATGAGCGGCGCGCATTCCGGCGCTCTCGGTCGTGTCGCTGTCAGTCTGGAACGAAGCAGCCAAGGTCTTTTTCAGCCACTCGAGCAGTCGATGAACTATGCAGTACGTGGAACAAGTCGGAAACATGGGAACAATATACAATGCCCCGCAGGAGAGGGGATGGCAAGGCTCGGGAGGGGAGGGGGAATTTATTGCGAAGGATTTACTGTTATTACCCGGAGGGAGTTGGCTGCGCGCCGTTGCGTTCGCTCGTAGGAGCCGTGTGATCGAATCAAGGTGAAATTATCGAAATGGTGATGTAGGATTAGGAGTCGCGTGTTTGCTCTGGGAGGCAGGAGTGGGGACCTGCTTGAGGTTAGGGATGGCGTGGTGGGGGACGATTTGAAGATAGCTGGAGACAATGGAGTGAAGACGATGAGTCAGATAAGGGTAATTGAGTGGAGCGGCACATAGGCGGCTTGGCGAAGATGACCCAATTTGGTTAGGATTAATTTATGGCGAATGAGGAAAGGTTTGCGGAATGTGGAGAGATGACGACTGGCGGTGGAACGGAGGGGCTGGGAGGAAGAACGTTTCAAGGTGCGAAATGGATGGCACTGTGGGTTGAAGATGAGAACGAATTTGCGAATGCGATGCCAAAGGTGATGGCGGAAATGGAAACAAGACAAAGAAAGTACCGACGGCAATTTGAGAACGGTTTTACTCGATATTCTCGACCAATAAATCAGATTGCGCGACATTATGCGGCATTCAACGTTCAATTCGATTCCCGCGGCTTTCGGTTGAGGTTTCGAAAGTGTCGCGTTCGAAAATATTTGACGCGCGAGGTGAATGGATTGATGTGCGCCGCTATTCGATGAAGACTCGTAAGAGGATTCCGCGCGGGACGCATCCTGCGGGGGTATGCGCGGATTATGCGAGGAAAAGTGTTTGGAGAAGATACACCGGGGCTGAATATAAATGCGCCACTCGGGGAGAATAAACTGTCGATTTTTCCGGGCACAAATGTCGCTAATTCAGCAGAAATTTGCGACGCTCTCGAGGACGCCTGCTTCCCTGGCGTCGATTTATTCTAGGGTACGGAGGTGACTCAGAATGGAGTGTGCTGGGATTACAGAGAATCGTTAAGTGATGAGCTGAATGAATAATCAGTATCCGTTGGTATCTGTACATCTCGAGTTTTGCATATTGATCCTCTCCATCTATAACAACGTCGAATCCTCGGTTTTAGGTCATAATTGGATCGCAAACTTTTCTTCCGTAGCAATCTGAAGGTCAGCATTCGACGATTTGAACAACGCCATCTGGAATTTCAATTCCCACCATTACTCCCACCTAATTACCCTTACATCCCAAGCGACCGTTCGCATTCCCTCGAAAAAAGCTTCCTCGTACAGGAAATTCCACGAGTTCACCTTGAGCACCTGCGGAAACAAAGAACTCGACGAGTGGCAAGCCAAAGGAATGCCAGACGTAAGGGAGGCCGGCGAATATCGACTGGCACTGACCCAGCCTGACTAAGCGGCGGAGAGGGGTGGTGTGCGGGGGGAGCCATCTCGGGGATCAGATATCCCTTACCCTCGCAGGCATTTAAACCCCTTTAAATACAGTTCTCCGTCGCCGTTGACACGTAGCACGTACGTTCTCATGTAGCCGCACACACAGGGACAACCAACACTAGCACAGACACTTACGTACACGCTTTCCATCCTAGACACGACCTTCCATACAAGTCACCCTATTTCGCTTGGCTGTCCTCCCCTTTCTCGTCGCGCCATTCACCCCTCTGACATACATTACACAGCGGCGAAGACCAATAATGCGAATGGCGCCAGGAGCTTGGACGCATTGTAATTTTCGATGGCACGAAAATGCACCGGGCAACTTGCACAGGTCAATCGATACGCAACCCTACGCGGCGATTGTCGACGCCCCTGATTTTGCAGCCGAGCGAAAATTAGGGACACTTTTCGCTTTGATCTCCCCCGGGTTTCGTGTTCGCGACAAATATTTTCGCCAACTTCTTTGTCCGCATTTCCCCGGAAGCCGTGTTTCTTGCATTCCAAGTGTCTCGTTTGCCACTTCCTCGGCAGTTGTTTGATACCTCTGTATTATGATCGCTGTCCTTGCGATTGTCATACGAAAACTTCATTCAACGAAACCAAGTGAGAAGATGCAGTCGGCGCAATTAATAGTCGACGGCTTAACGGGGAAAGCTGGTTTTAAGGCGACCGAAATCACGGACGAAGCCGATGCCGCATTTGGCATGGAGCCGGGGAGTCTCAGAAGGTCTGGCGGCGTTCCAAAGCGAGACACTATTTTGTCCCCTGTAGCGGCCGATGTTGCGCGCGAAATTACGCTTATTGACGTATCTCACGATGCGCTTTAAATAAACAATAAAAAGCCAGTCGGAGGAAGCGTGAACCTTTGTCCGACTTCCGTCGCCAAAACTACACTGTCGACTTTTCAGCAGCGACCTAAATAACCTTCTCCAGAAGGCCTTCGCAAAGTAACCTTCGCACGATGATTTCCAAATTGCGATCGGCAGCTGCAATCATTGTTCGTGCGAACTTCCATTTCGGCGGGAAACAACGTGAACTCCAAACACTTGTCACGACGAATCAACCGGCAATGTAATCCAGAAAGTTGCGGCATTGTTCGGCAAAAGTTAATTAAATCACGCGCGAGCCATCTTGTGGAATGGCGGAAATTGTTCGGGTTTCAGTCATGTCGAAACATCATAAGATCGGACGAACGGAATCCGGACTTCCCCGTTCCCCTTGCTGGTCCGGCTGCCCGGATTATGGTTTGATTTGCGTTGTTCCACCGCTGTGGTGTCGCGGCTACGTCGACCCTCGCAAATTCGCGCGCACAATAGACAAACTGACATATTTACGACATTGCTAACGACGCAGAGCCGACAAAGTCCGTGTAACTGAATCCCAGCGCCCATTTAGAATTTACGCGGGAGGGGTATCCAGTTACATGGCCGTATCGCGGACATTGACATTCGAGTTTTCGTATTGTCGTGGCAACCAGCGTTCAGTGGTCGACAAAGCGTTGGCGATTGGATTTCAAATTTCCCGCCATGGGGGCGTTTCCGATCGGGTCATGACCCGCGCATCGTCATCGGCCAAAATTATCTCTCAAAATGGTAGTTGACACTTGAATTGCCCATAAACTAGGATCACTTACTCTCATAAAAGTGTTTTGTGTTTCGAGGTAGGGTTTAATTTCAGTGTAAAAAATATTTTTTCCTGCTTTTTTATAAGATTACAGAAACAAAAACGTTAACGTTTGAAGTTAGGTTTGACTTCAAGGTCAAAAATCAGCCCTCGAAATTATCTGCAAAATTTGCTTAAATGGTCTTTCTGCCATGTTTTCTATCAACTAGGTTCACTTCCTGTTTATATATCAATTAAATCGGAAGAAACATGTTTAATATGTGACATCTGTAGACAGTCTAGACTGCAATTTCCAATTCGAGGACACTGATTTGCAGCCAGTGGTTGTAACTACCTCTTTCACTCGGAAAGGACTAGACTGTTGTCTAAAAATAGCTCAGTCGAACACGGAAATTCGATAAATTGTCCGCTCAGGTCTGCTCGATATGACGTTCTTTCGCGCTGGCTCCGGTTGCTACATAAAGCGATATTCGTCGTGAACGCTCGGTTTCGCGACGATAAGCCTCGAAACGGCGCAAATGTCGACAGACATAATGGCGGTTACAAAACGGCCACTTCCTTTTAAGGCGAAGGAAGCGCACCGTAGCAATGACTTTCCAATTTCAAGCCCGGCGACGTATTTATAGTGCCGGTCTGAACGTTGACGGGCATTAACACGCCGATGAATTCAATTTAATCCCACTCTCGCTTTTAGGCCGACGCAACTAATGGCCATAATCCGCCAATGGCTATCGCTTTCGCGCTACGCGTTAGCCATGCACGGTGACACAATTTCCATCCGCTCGCTTCTCTCGCCATTTAATTGCACCGTTTCTTCTCGGGAGAGATCTACGGTAATGATCGACAGATTTGATCGATGGTAATTAATACCAGATAACATCGAGCACGACAGTTCTGCGCGAAAATGATCTACGATCGTCCGCAGGCGAGCACTTCAACTAGATGACTCGCGGAAATGATCGGTAAAACGATCGTCGTGGATCTATGCGGCGATTTACAAAAATGATCGACGTGCGGTGATCGTTTCCGGTTGGACGTTCGTAGGGGATAGAACGCCGCCGGTGATCGGACAAAATTGATCGACGCCGAACACGCGACAAGTTATCTGCCTCGGCCATCTTGAACGGCCGTCACGTCACATCCGGTCAGTGACCATTCAATCGTTGCGATCCGCGTAATAAATAATTCGTGTAACAGAGCCCGGCTCGGGGGAAGGGGTGAGCGAAACGCGCGTCCGAGCCAAGAAAAGCAGCGGCGTCGTATACATCACGCGCGGTCGTTGACTACTCGTTTTAACGAGGCTTTAAGAATCTAATAAAGCGCATCTAGGTCGCAGCCCGTTTACCGAAGTTTGCGGAACTTTGATATTTGTCTTCCCGAAGAGCGACCGAATTGGAACGTCAACCGTCGTTGTTGTCCGAACGACGAAATGGCCGACGCAACGGACATGGCGCGAACGGCACGCGGGAAATTTGAATGTGTTTACCGTAAAGTCGCGCGGTGCGTGCGCCAACAACCGGCACTGGCTCGATTTCCTTAATGGAATTGCGCGAGCGTGATTTGCGAATGAAACCAATCGAGAACAATTTCGAAAATAAATTTCTATTTTGCAAACCCGGCATTCATTTGCATACATTATTTCGACGCTGAATTGAATTTCCGAATCAATTATTTATGAGCCGACGGATACGCTGAGCTCTAATTTTAAGTGCAATCGGAATCGACAACTAGCTAATTACGATATTGAGACGATATATATTCCGCGCTGCGACGGTATGCAAACAACTCGTCGCATTAATAACGCCGCCCAAGATATTCGATCGAGCGTGTGAATAATGAAAAGAGAATTAACGTGGCCGTCGTACATTACTTATTCCCGCGCACCACTGACGCCGGTGTTGCAATATCTGTCGCGATATTGAGTTATGTCACGAAAAAATGTTTGTTATGTACATATTTAAGGCATGCTATTTTTACGCTTGGCTTTCTGTGACAAGAAAACGGTCGTTTCGTGGCTCGGAGATCAAGGGGAGGTGGTAGTACCGAAACCTCAAAAATGGGTGAAATGTAGAAATTCGTTTCTCCTAGAAGAAGTACTTTTTTTAATGGGATTTTTATTGTTTAACTGAAGTACAGTAATTTTTTCAATCAACAATTGTCGACGACCAATCTGCGTTTAGTTTACTACGATCATCCATATTCGATAATCGGCGGTTAATAACGACATCATATCTTCGACAACCTGTCGACGAGTTGTCAGTCTAGAGTGACTTTCAACTGACTATTCGAAAATAGTCGAGAAATTGCAAAAGTCGTTTGTTTTTAATCGACGGCTCCAAGCGAAAAATGTCGAATGAAACGGGTTTGGTTTGATTTCAGTCAGTATATGGCACGCGAAGGTGACGACGAGAAGACGACGATTCAACGAAGAGACAGCCGGATTGAATCGAGGCATTAACTTTGTTTCGAAATGACGTCACGGACAATTGACCCCGGCTCGTCGTATTGTCCATTTGGCGCGATCCAATGGCTTGCAGGTCACGCTCGTCTTTATTCGCATTCGCGACCACTCGCGTTGCGCTCTGTTACGCGAACCGGCAACATAAATAATGCATGCGTGTAAGACAGCATTTGCATCGTCTCGAAACATGACCTTGCGTTGCGATACTAAATTTAATATATATGCAACGCGAATGCGTTTACCCGGTTCTTGTTCCTTTTTCGATGCCGCGCGAGGACTTGTTTAGGCTCGCACGCGGATTACATAAAGCCAGAAAAATTCCGCAACATCTCGTGATTCATTCGCATCACCGTCTACGCTCTTACGAAACAATTATTTGCCGCGCTACAATTCGTATTGTGCAATACGGATAGTGGTCATGAGGTCGCCGTTTCAGCTTCAGATTGTTATCGCCGAAGAACGCTTCGGCTGTTATCGTTCAATTTGTCTAAGGGAACGATTGTTTTCAAACGACGCAATTAATATCATGACGCCTAATACCAGACGCGAGGATTCATCTGACGCAGCGACGCACGGAATTACGACGAGTCTTACATAATTAGTCTGAAATTGATGGCACGAATGACCCCCGCGTAACCCCTGAACGTGGTAGGCTCGGTGAGTCATTGCGCTTTCATCTAGGTGGGCCGCATGCGAGCTGCACATAGCGGATACTTGAACTGCTCGGTAGGCGAGTCATGCCTTCGGGAACCCAACGGGATGCTAACCACGTATACGCGTATTCTGGCCTCGCCGTTCCAGCTATACATTATGACCCCGCAGCGAAATTCTAATAACACCGAGACGTGGGAAATACGTCACACACGCCCGCGACCAGCTAATGCCGCAACATTTTTTCGCGCCTTTCATAACGTCCAATCCTTTGTGAGTTGGGCTGCCAGGGTCAACGTCAAACGGTGTCTGCCTTTGTTTTGTCTTATGCTACCGTCTTCATTTAGTTGCCCCAGATCCAGATGTACGGGCGCCACCTTAGGTGTTTCTATGCTTAAAAGGTGACATTTGTTCGGTTTTGAAACGTTGACCTTCAATTTGAACTGGAACCTTCTGAAATTCCTAACTACTCTGACTCAGATTTTCATTTGCAAGGCCCTAACTCAGACTCGGTAATTTAAATTTGCAAGTTCCGTAACTTACATCTGAGTTAGGGTAGATGGGAAGAGAGTAGATATATGCATCTTCAGTTAATCAGCTTTGGACTGTAGTTTTCGAAGTAGCTTCCACTGTGGTTAGAAGGCTCCAACTATCCAATAGATTGACTCGAATGTAGTTTCTGTTTTTATGACTGTGATGCAATTTACAATCAGATTCGCGTCTTGCAATTTTGATTCCCGGTTCATTTCTGATTAATGATCTTCCAATCCAAGATCCTAACCTCTTACTTCCGCAAAAATAATCAATTTCGCTCCGCTCGCGCGTCACAGTCAACTAACTGTACATTACATCACGCCGTATCCATTTCACTCCATGCGTTTGATTGACTAATACGCTTTCAAACGTAAATACGATTACATTCTAATGAACGCAGCAATCAGTTTTTGATACCGCAACTATGTCAATATTGATAACGCAATTAGCCGGTGTCGTTGTTTCGATAGCAACTTGCGAAACATAAATTTGCCGGATAAATAGTTGACGTCAGTACGGGTAACGAATTAATCGAGCCTGTCCAACTTCCGTGTCCAGCCACCATGTCCAAACTCGACCGATTTTCGAACTCGTACGACGAGACCCCGAACCGGCCTGGCCGAATTCCATTTTTTGCCGATCGACCGTAACTTTCTTCCCGATGCTGCACTTCCAGCGAATCGATAATCACGGCTAACGATCTCGAGCTCGTCAGACAACCTTGAAGCATTTGAAGCGGGGCTCCCACGTACCTCGGGGCAACGGTACCGTGCCTCTTTTCTCGGCTTTCTTCCGTTTTTTTGCGTTGCCGTCGGCGCACATCGCGGAAGCTTAATGGCGAATTGAGGCCCGGCGATAAAAACTTAGGCCAAAGGGCGGCGCCGGGGTCGCGGTTAGAGTGGGTCAGCAAGGGCACACGCCGGTCGACGCCTACCCGCGCTCAGTTTTTGCGCCATTGCGCCACTTGATTATTTCGCTAACGGAAACGTACGTGGCGCAATTTATGAAATCATACGTATCGCGCGGGGTTATCTGACCCCGGCATGGAGCATCCGATTGATTGATATCGCGGGATCGGCGATTTCTACGTCGAGCTAATTGTCGGGCGGTGGCGAGGGATTTTTGCCATGCACCGAACGAAAATGATGCATAGAGATGACGATGCAAAGATGGCGCCCGAGGAGTCGTGGCGTGGTTGCGGGCGCATTGCACAGCGTATAGATTGATTTCCGCCATAACCGCGGAAACAATTTGATGAAGCATAAAGTGAATTCCTGTTAGGCATTATCGTAAAGTTTATTAACGATTTCTATTTTATTGTCCATATTTCAGCGCAACATTGAAAAATTATTGGTTTTAACGCGCTCGTTATGTAATTTTATTATATGGAGTATCGCGCGCAAATTACGGAGATGGGCGCAGTAAAATTGCGGCAAGTGCGTGAAATCAATGTTACAAGCGTTGCGAAATCGGTAAATACGTATCATAATTTCTGGCGGACGCCGGCCTGCGGTTTCGCCTTTTTCTCCAATTACGACTTTTTTTATTATTGCGAACAAACAGCTCCGGCGACATATTATAACATCATTGCTTATTCCTTTCGGCCGTTTACCGTCTGCTTTGCATCACCATTAAATAACATTCATCATGCTCATACTCAAGTTGTGCAAGGTCAAAAGATGACTTTCTGATCCTAACCTCAAACGAATGTTCTCCCGAAAACTTTTCTTCCCATCGCGATAAATTTGCGCGACACGAAGTTCGTGGAAAATCCTTTAAGCGGCGCTATTCGTTACGCTGTTGGGCAAATCCACGTAACTGAAATTACGGCCGCATCGGCTTGCATGATTTAGCTAATTCCGCAACGGTAAATCCCGCGACAATTGGCCGCTGGCGCACATTGTGGCGCGCGCAGCGGGATGCCGGCGACTTTTGTGCGTGCAGAAAAACGAAGATAAGCGACGCCCCGACAAGACGGAGATAAGAAAAGGATTCGGTGCTGGGTGGGGGAAGATGCTGAGGAAAAAACGAAGCAGCACAGGAGGTTGCGCGACCGAAGTTTAATGAAACCAGCCGAACCGGTCGGATTGGTTCTCGCGTTTCTCCTTTTTATCTGTCGACTCTGTAACCGAGTCTTCCTCGGACTTTTCCTAAAGCCCTACGCTCGCGTCGAATGCACCGAAATTTCGCTATTTCGGGGAATGACGAATGACCGATCGATCATCGAAGCCTCCTGTCAGACAGTAATTACTCTCGAGTGAGACAAATCGGTTTTTCGTCGAAAAAAGCGGTTTTCATCGGATTCGCGTGGAATTAATTCTAAAGTGGAGTGGACTCGGCGTATTTTTAAATTCGCCATTTCAACAAGTATCTCTAATGCCGGAGAAAAAACCCAATTAAGCTTATTACCCAACGATAATATAACTTCGCCACGGCGCTAAGAACTTTTTAATGGATTTTTACGTTCCAGTCGTGTGTACTCATATGGACGCGCGCGTAAAACATTACTCAAGTCGCGTCGAAAATACTCGCGTCATTAACAGTAGTCATTTGATATTCAAATTTCAGCATCTCGATTACCTCGAAGAAAACAAACGACATTTTGTTTATCGAATTCCAGATCGCAATTAAAAAAGATGTGATTTAAATGCGTCGCGGAATCAACAAACATTTCATTTCACGGAAAAATCGCATTTTTCCGAGAAATGAAAATCGAATAATCTGCGATTTGACATTCAAAAGTTACTTTCGGCATCAATTAAAATTTTATCAGCAATAAAAGGAAAGCGGGAAAACGACAAGCACTTTTATACCGTGACCGATGTGACCTGGCAACATATTTGCGGGCAAATCGACAAAACGTGCCGATCGAACACAAAACCGCAACACAGTTATCAAAGCGCCGCGTCGTTATCATTTTATTAAATTCGCATTAATTGCCAACTTTTAATCGTTTGCCAGATTACGTAACCCACTTTCGTGTGCAATTGATTTCACGATGACGCTCCGCTTATGGAAAAAATGTTTACGCGCCAATTAAAAAGCAATTTGCAAAAACAATACATCCACATTGACTTCGACCATTCTGTCATCAAAACTGCCAATAACGGCTTTTGGTCTTGTACGTCGAGTGCTGTTTTCCCTTTCGAAATTCTGCTTTTATTTATCCAGCCTTCGTGCCTTTTCAGAAGTTTCTCCACGAAAGCCAACCATTCACGTTCACAATCCACCTTAGAATTATTCCACGAGCACGGTAATTTCCTCGTTCTTCACGACCTCAAACCACGCGAATCCTCCGATCATTATACCCACACTTCTATTTTTACTTGCATTTCGCAACGGTTGAAAAGAGACTCGACGCTGATAAACTATCAAGCAAACACACTTCTATTCCTGCCCCGATAACGGAAAGTGTGTTACGCAGAACAATTCGCAAAAGTGTCGCGACAAAAGTGCGTTATCTGTTATTTCATTAATCATCGTGGCTCGCGCGATCCGCCACTTCCCGGATTTCGCGAGAAATCATGACCGGCGAATTTAACGTCGAAAGCGAGGAATCGCGGTGGCGTTGCGACCGCCGGATTGCGTTTCGGAGACGCGCAATTGCGACGCAATCAGCCGGCCGCAACTGCGCTTTATCTTGCGGCATTAAAGCCACGTGGATGCAGTCGACGCCCACACCGATTAAAGTTCCGTCTTTTTTCGCGTTTGCATAATGTGCATACGAGACGTGAGCGTCCGACGTATGTCCGCAACATTGCGTCCTCGCGATTTCGACGTCCTATTGGCACAGTCGAGTGAACCGGGCATACAGGTAGTTCGTTACACTGGAAAAACTACTAGAAATTGACAAAATTGAGCAAAAAGTACATCAGATAATAACATTTCGACATTCTGTACTTTTTACAGAGTTCTGTGAACATTCACAGAAGTTATTTTAAGCATGTTAAATTTGAAGTAAAACTCCGAAATCAGAGTAAATATCCTTGATCAGAGTAAATATCTTCTCAGTTTCTAGTAGCATTTTATAGCGTGGCTAGGGGCATATAACAATACATTGGTTAGAGGTTTGGGCATAACAAAATCTTGAAACACACAGAGAAAACTTTCCAACTATAAAAGCTTAACGAAACTTCCAAACGACTAACTAATTTTACTCTATGGTAGCAAGTGTATTACATTAAAACCTGAGTTTAGGATAACCACGTTATATAATTAGAACACCTCTTTCAGTATCAAGGCAGATATATAATAATCATTTTATCCTTCCAGTTTTTGAAGTGGTTGATTTTGTTGAAATCTTATAGTTGAAATATTCTCTCTTAACAGTGAAATAGTATCGATCTATCTAGTATACGTCCAGCTTCGAAGTTGAAGTTGCTTCCTGCGTAGGTTGGAGGTGCCTTCAAGGTGGGTGAAGTTCTCTAAGTTGAATAGGGTTCCTCTTGAGTTCCTCGTTGAATGTTTTGTAGTGCCACAAGGACAATTTGAAGATAGAATGTGATGCAAGAAAAATATATTGTAATTCCAAGACATGTTTCGAAGATAGGCGAAGTAATGTGGATTGACTACTGCGCGGCTCTAGTTCCTGGACGAATGTTTTAGGTGCCACAAGAGCTATTTAATATAACTAGATTCAATATTTTAGGTTAAAACTGCTATCTCTTCAGGTCATCCGAGTACGACTATAGCTTCCAGAAACAGAAGTCCTAATGCGCAGTAGGTCGCTCCGGTATTTTCGGTAGGAATCGATGACGATAAAGGTAATCGAAGGTGATTGCAAGACGATGAACTGAGACAATAGTTCCGTGTCACATAAACAAAGATCGAAGAGCGCCGATAGGGTATCGGCGGCTTTATAAATTTCCGATTATCAGGAACGATAGCGTGATAGCGGTCGGATGATCTAATGAAGAAACCGATGAAAAACGATGAAATCTATAAATGAATCGGCGATAAATCGGCACGATAGTGATATATTTATGCACCGCGGCGAATAAGTGCAAGTTCGGCGGGATCGCGGCGAATGATTCGGATATTGTCTACTTTGCGGAAAACGAATTGAAGTCGTGCCAAGACGAGGCAGAAAACGAGATAAAGACAATGGAGCCGAGTCGGGTTTAATGCTTACTTACGCGAGTTAAGAAACGTTGGCCCCGGGCCAGACGTCGCGGGCTAAATAATTTATTATCCAAGTACGTAAATATCGCCGCGAGGAAAAAAGTCGCCAGCTGGCCCGGCCCTGTCATTTCTTTGACATTGGATACACTTAATGTCAGCTCCATCGGCGCGTCCGTTACTTTCCCCGTTTCGAAATTTCGTTCGCGTGGCGATTTTCGAAAAAGGACCTGAACGACGGTTCATACGAGAACGCGGAATCGTTTATTCAATACTTTTTCAATTCCAGCGATAAAGTGCGATAAAGACGACTCGTTCGGACGAAATTGACTATTAAATTAACTCGGTCTAATTGCAGTGCAAAAGTCGAACTTTTTATCGGGTTCGCAACGCGCTAAAAATAGGCGTCGAATTAAAAGCGCGGGCTTGAAATGACGAATTAATTCGAGTCGCGCGCGGGCAAACGTAATCGCTCGGTCGCTTTAAAAATAAAAGTTAAGATTCACGTTATGCTAATTCGACGCGGCGCAAAAACATCGCTGACGGGAGCGACACCTTTTTTGCATTTTCGAGGCAAAAAAATCCCGGAGCAACGCTCGTATTTTCAACTAAATGCCACGTGGTTTTTGCGAATCAGCGTCTACACGTTTTTTCGGCCGGTTTACGATGTTGATTGACTTTTTGCCGCGCTAGCCAGTCATCGGCAGTAGTACTCAGATTTTCGAGGGAAAATCAGGGAATTCGGAACAGCGAACATTGTAACCCATATTAAACTTTGAAAAAACCGGATGAGCTTGTAAAACCGTCGTTTCCCAAGTCGTAAATCGGCGTTTCGACTTAAATTTACCCTCATGGCGCTCGCTTTACGCTGACTCTGCAAATAGTCCAGAAGTTATTGCATTACGTCGTGATGTAACGCGCTGCTTATCGCAGTTCCTGGATTAGTTGCACATCCCTACCCAGAAAAGTCGAAAAATATTTTTGTTTCCAAATCAACTTGTAAATTGAATAACACGATGTTTTATGTAACAAAGAGTATATTCTGCACTTTTGAGGTAAAATCAGCGTATTTTCTTCAAATTTTTAACCAATTTTAATAGGGGGTCCACTACCCCAAAACGTGGAAAAAAATTATTCTGTTTAACTTTTTATTTCAACATTTTAATCCAATTTTTCATAATAACACTACTCCTATTCATATCCACGACATAAAAAATCCAAAAATTCCCTAAAAAGGTCAAAGCCGTCCAAAATCCGAATCGTTGCTTCAGTCAGCTTGAAAGTTCCTCAAAATAAAAACTGTAAATCAACTCTAACAACCTTTCCACATCTGCGAAACAACAAGCAACCCGAGAAAACGGTGTCACTGTTTTTCTCCGATTTTGGAATCGGTTTCGCGTAACGCTTTATCGAGCACACAAAAAGCGCTGTCACGGCGGAACGTGGCAACTTTTGTCGACTGCGCGTGCTTCGTCGAACATCGTGAATCATAACAAAACGAGAGATGGTTCTTTTTAGATAACGAGTTTATCGCTGATAACGGCTCGAGGTTTATCTGGCAAAAAAGGCGACTGGATAGCTTGTTTTTTGGTCGCATAATTATTAGATAAACGCATTGTTCGAATTTAATTGCACCTTATCTCGGTGCGGTCGACGCCTTTTTACCCGCAAAATGTAAATTCAACTTCCACTACTACTAATCCTTAACATTTTCCTCTTAATCATTAACTTACTTATGGACCAACCAGAAGTCGATTCCGGAAACTCACCTGGAACAAACAAGACAACGGATGATTAGTGCAAATGTCAACAGTCAGTCCGGTCAAACTACAATTACGCGATCCGAACGAAAACATGGCGAAACGCGGTAAAAACGGCGATAAGTATTTCGCAACGTCGATTACAGTGTGTTTGAACGGCATACTTAATTGGCTCTCGATAAGGATAACGCGCGGGCATGTAAATTCGTGCATCGCGGGGCGACCGTTGAAACAACAATTGCCTTTCTTTCCGCCGCGAGCACATTTTGATAAATTATGTAAACAGCGGGGAAAAA
This sequence comes from Ceratoteleas bidentatus, assembly GCA_022817645.1. Taxonomy (NCBI): domain Eukaryota; kingdom Metazoa; phylum Arthropoda; class Insecta; order Hymenoptera; family Scelionidae; genus Ceratoteleas; species Ceratoteleas bidentatus. The sequence goes on from JABFPB010000756.1 coordinate 16,949, forward strand.
GAAATATCGCCTCGCTTGTGCAACGCTTTTATTACATCAGATATTCCAGTTATGTCGGCGGAGTTCTTGTATTTAAACGGCGCCTGCTGTCACATGATAAGCGGATTAATTCTGACTGACCTTCGCGAAACGCATGAAAGACCGTATCTGTGCCACTCTGGTTGACAATGTTTTGAGCCACTGTGCGGCACTTTTTACTCAAGAAATCTTTTAATCAGCCTTGAAGAAACATCGACGAGTTTTCTCTAGTGATTTATGAGCTATGAGTTATGACCACGACATTCTATTGTTGAAAAAATAAGGTGTTAAAGAATTTATGAGAACCGATATTAGATATACCAAAATTTATAGTCATAAGTCTCATATTGTATGATTCGTATTCATTGCTCATTTCTCATTAATGAGCTATGAACACATAAAATAATAATTTGCTCATGAAACATTAAGATATACCTCGATTCTTTGTCAGTTAGTCAAGAAGTCGCATAGTCTATGTTATAATGACTCATGGATCATGCGAAGATGATTCTCATATACCCTAGCGAAATAATGCCCCATTAATGAACTATGCTACCAACCTCAAAATCCAATCTAAAAGGTCATTTTCCATTATTTCCTAACCATCGCCTCAATTTCATTACAAATCACGACTCTTTTCTCATGAACCAATCGATAAGAAAAAGTTTACCCGGCGACGAATTATGAGCTGAGAATCGGCTATGTGGCGCGGCCGTAAAGAGCGGATCGAAGCGCCGAACTCCGCGCGAACTGCTCTAACTGCCACCACGAGTTAACTCCCGGAATTGCGTTAAACAGTTCGAACTTGTTCGGTCAGAATGCGCGCGCGCGGGCGCCAGCTACGGAGCCATTAACTAGTTCGACGTAAGCGTCGCAAACTCTACGGAACTACGGCCAAGTCGCGACGAGAGACGACGCGAATATAGGCCACGCGAGCGAACTTCGGCGTCGGATATTTTGCACCCCGGGGGAGCGTTCGAATTTCGCTCGACGACGACGGACGAGTTGACGGAACTGCTCGTTTCACCTCGAGACAATTTAAATGTGAAACGATGTTTGAGAAATGATTGATACATGAGCAAGTCAACGAGATGGAATTGTAGCTCGAAATCGCTTTTGATATATGATCCATGAGACACTGCTAGGAGATATGAGTCATGAGAACATTGTTATACAATATGATCCATGAGAACTTTGCTATGAGAATTGATTCAAAAGAGAATAATTGTAAGGTATGATATGATCCATTGTTTATCTCATAGATCATCTCTATGATCTATGATCCATGAAAGGATAATCCTGATGTTATCTCTGAGAAAAGACCTTATGATCTCATGAGGAATGATCCATGATTTCATCAGGAATGATCCATGATCTCATGAGGAATTATCCATGATCTCATGAGGTATAATCCTTGATTTCATGAGGAATGATCATGATCTCATGAGGAATTATCCATAAACTCACGAGGAATGATCCATGATCTCATGAGGAATGATCCATGTTCTCATGAGGAATGATCCATGATTTCATAAAGAATGATCGAGTTCCTGAGAAATAATCTATGATCCCTAATATCCGATACAAAATGCTGCAAATAAGTAAATTCCAACGAGAAAGTGGAACTGAATCTCAAATGAGTAATCAGTCCCCTCGATTATTCCAGTCGGTAAATTTCACGCGACATCGTATCTTCGATCGATCATTGCTCATTAGCCATTTCCACAATTAATCTCGCCCGCTCATTTCCTGCTGATCAATCCCCATTTTTGCGCGCCCACCCCTCCATTTTCTAATCTCCCATACATCTCCGTCCCGCAGGCCTGCCCTTTGCATCGTCGCACGATCGAAATGGATGTCTAGAATAATCCGCAGCCTCGTTCGCTCGCTCCGACTGGCTGGCACGAAGATTAATGTCCGCGGCTCACGCGCCTCGACTACTCACACCTCTCTCGCCCTTTCTCTCTCACTGACCTTCTTATTCCATTCATGGGGCATTCCGTTATTTCGCGTCACATGACTGTTTTTCAATTAAGATTTCAGCTCGCACTGACCTTACTCGCTCCGCTGAATTAAACCCGCGCGCCGTCGTATACTGTTAGCTTAGATTTCGCGAAATCGCGCGTTTTCGCGTCTTTCTCGACCGGAAGATAAAGTAGGTCCTTCGAGCCGGATCGCCGAAAAAAGGCCCTATTGAAAAAGTTTTTCGATAGGGTCATTTCGAAAGCGACAAATCTTTTTCGAAAAAGATTTGTCGCTGTTACCACTAATGGCACCATCGTCGAATTCTTTTATAACTGGAAATGGAGTGCATGTATTAATGGACGCGCGCTAATGACGGATCGACGCGACTCGGATTTTAAATTTAGCGCCAATTCATAATGAATGCACCGATAGATGAAGCGCATTTAAATCTAATTCGGTTTGGCGCTTTGGAGCCGGATCGATAAATTATTCGACGCTTCAACGACAGATTGACCACGTTTTCGGATCGCCTTATTTAGACTTCGTCTTCATTAATTCCCAACCGGCTAATTGAGTTATCCGGAACCTATTGACACAAGTTACTTTCGTTATTACTAAATCAGACTGGCTTTTCGTTTATATTCAATTTCACGCTGTCATTCGAGTTGGCGGCGCATAAGTCATGCCGGGATTGCCTTAACGGCGCGCTTTGTCGGCTTTTAATGGTGTAATGTCGGCGAAGTGTCAACCATGAGAAATTGCGCATGAGTTATGATCGACGAGGAATCGTTAATTAGAAGAAATTATGGGATTCGCGGAAAAATTGGGAATGGTTAAGTTCGCGAATTTCGCGCAGATGATTCTCCATAATTTTTTCCTGTTATATAATATGAGCCTTGATACAAAGGGCAACATGTTCTATGAGCTATGAGCATTGAAGTGATACTCAGATTTGATCCTAAAATTCGTCAAAGCTCGCAAGATTATTAAGCAGAATGATCCAGAGGTAAAGGAGAAATAGTTCAAAAATGATATAAGAATGTAATATAAAAAATGCAGATGCAGTAGAAAATAGTTCCAAAATGATCCCCGACAAACGTCTGGGTTCTAGCAAGTTGCAGACACACTCCGATAACTCGATAACGTGGGATGGATGATAATGTTCTAGCGGAACTTCAGTCGTAGCAATAAATTGGGAGGTCGTATTACAGCGCGGAAGTTGGCCGGCGCTTGGTAACTAATGCGCGGCCTCTCGACGCAACTTCCTAATTCGACGCCCGGCGTCATTCCGACCGGGACGATGAAGCTCCGAACGCCCTGGACTGCTCTAGGGAATGAAAAACGACCCACATGGCTGATTAAATCTGGTCCTTCGAGCCGGATAGTTTCGAATCCGAAGATTTCGGGGTAATTAGATCTACGGGACTGCAAAGTGTTGAAAAAAAAAAATACCCACAAATCAATTTAAATGAGGAATACTGTTGAAGAATGATTCCTGGTTCAATTGCAAAAAAGAACAGTGTTAAAAAATGGCTCATGGGACAATTAGAATGAGAGATCCTCTTGAGAAATGAACCATAAGATTCCATGATCATTCTAAATATACTCAGACATTACTGGCAAAGATACAACTTTTTCAGTGAATGCACATGAACTCCAGAGTTTGGATGCAACCAAAACCCCTCGAAAAAACGCATTAGCCTCGTCGACCTTCGTTTGCGTCCCGTCGTGTTTTCAGGACAAACAAAGGCGACCCCTGGCGCACAATTGCTGTATTTTCAAGCGCGTTCCCGCGGACAAATGGACGCTCGTCTAATTTGGCGTCGCCGGCTAAACAATAACAGCGCGTGTTTTCCCGGCAATTCGTATCGCGATTTTATTGCGGCGCGCAGCGATCTATATAAGGCCACGCGCGTCTGAGTGTCACGTCTGCCATCGCTATATGGAACGCCGCGTGGGCCTGCGGTTCAGCGTGCATTATTCACGAGGCAGCCGTGCTCTTGTTGCACGTCTGCGGTGGCCCGACGGCCAGTTGGTAACGCGGCTCGTAACTGACCCACAACGAGCGAGACTATCTCGCGGGACGACTCGCGTTCACCGTTATAGCGTCGCACGCTTAATTACGCCGTCACGTTTTATCGGCGATTTTGAGCCGAATTAGCGCGCCATTCCGGTCACGCGCAAATAACGGCCTGCGAAAATTTGACGTAAGAGAAAACATTTTTAGGGGGAACAAATCGAGTTAAAATGTCGATTCAAATGGCAACGTTGCAAATGGCGATCCTGCCAGGATGAAAAAAAACCGTAAGTCCTAGGCAGAATCCGAAGTTTGCAACATAATTTGGAGTAGGTTTATTTGGAATGGTTTCATTTCAATTGTACAAATGGGTGTAAAAATTATTTCATTCAGAATATCGTGAAATTTGAACTATCAGATAATGGTCGGTATTATTACTTTTCTGAGTTGTTTTAATTTCTGAAATATGTACAATGTTTCACTCAGTCGAAAATAAAATAGAAATACAACAGAAATGAAATAGCAAATAAAATAAAGATATAACTACAATTAGGTGATGAATACTGATTCTATCTATATTCATTGTTCATTCACAGTATTTCAAAAGCAACTCACTTTCTGCTTTTTCAATCTTTATATGTATTTTAGTTTGAACAATGATAAAAAATATTTGTTAAAACGTCATTTTTACGTCGCCTCTCACACAATAACTAATATAATATTTATGAAAAAAAAGACAAAAAATTGTTCATCGCTGTAAACGTTCGATAAAAAGCGAACGGAGACAAATAAGTAGAGTCGGAGTTAGTTTCAGAATTGAACGACATGAGAGAAATGGTAGTAAACTGTTTTGTTTCCACGTTGGCGCAAAAAATTCGGGAGGGGACGCGAGAGATGTAAAGTCGAACGCAATGAAATGTATTCCCGCATTCATGGCGCGTTACCACGAACAAGCGATCCTCGTTTGAATTCAAACAGTGGCAGTGTATAAAAGCTCTAATTACACACACGCGAATTTTCACGTCGACCCGAAATGAAAATTCTGCGGAACGCGAGAGGTGTATAAACCATTGCAACTGCGCGGTAACAAAGTTAGGTATATTTTTTCGACAGAGAGATTTTAAATATATCACGAAGATAAAATATCTGTAACTGAAATTTCGTTCCAAAAAAACGGGAATAACTAGAATTAAACAAATTGCTGTGTAGATATATTTTTCGTAAATGAAAAACTTAGAAATGACTACCAAATTAGTGACTTTTTTAGTCTCTACCACTTTTTCGAGTCACTCGAAATTCCCTTAAATCCCCTAGAAATGTCACGAAAATTACTTTGGCTGCTGTAAAAAGCGAAACGTTGTCATAAATTTCGCGAACTCGTCTGAAATTTCGAATATTCTTTGTCAGACATAACCCATAAATGTAGATAAATGTCGGGATGCGTGCGAGAAATGAGCGATAAAATATTGTGAGAAAGCGGCGTGTATTCGCGTTTGCGACTCGTTCCGCGAAAGGTAACGCACGATGTTGCCGCGAGAATTAATGTGGCTCATCTAATTTATGACTCGCTCGAATATCAGCTGACCTAACATGCGATCGACGCAAACCGAACGCGATTTATACGGATCGGCGATAACTCACCACTTACTTTTTTCTTTTCAGTCTTACCCCCCCCTCTCCCTGCAGTCATCCCGTTGTGATTTTTTAAGTCACAATCGCAAACCCGGGGCAATTAGTTTGAGGTTACGTAATGCGCGTTTGAAGGTGTTCGAGCAAGGGGTGACGTAACTGTTAATGAATCGCGCTTATTAACGCGAAAATGTTACAATTATTCAGGCTGAAGAAAGCACTCGGCCATTGCGCAAAGAGAAAGTCGCCGGATCGCCGCGAGATGCATAATTGGCGGACTTTTGGCATTAGCTATATTTAGCTGGGTCACGGTACGATAAATTGAGTTTTAAACGATTTGTCAGAGGTGATGACGTTTTTCTTGTATTTTTAAGCTACAATTGTCAGAAAAATGAATTGAAATTCGTGACTGTGCAGAGTTTCTTGTGTAGTATAATTTCTGTGGTTGGTTTGAAAAACTTAACACTGTTACCAACCACAAACTTATCACAGTTAACAAATCATCAATTCAGTGTGAAGTGAAACTGATAACAATCTTATTTAAATACATCCAATTTCTTGGTTGGCAGCACTGTCTCCAAAATATTGTAATCCAAGGGCAGTGGTACCAATCTCCTCTAATTATTAACCTCCAACTAAATTACTCAACCTCTAACTAAAAAAGTCGAAGCTTATGAAAATCCAGAACAATGATAACAACCTTATCTACATATATTAAACATATTAAGTTTCTGGGTTGGCAGCACTGTGTCCAGAACCCCAAAGCAGTGGTACCAATCTTATCTAAATATCAACGAAAAGTCGACTCCTTTCTCAGCCCATTGCCCATTATATTCCCTCCGACATCGGCGGCCCTTCAGGTTTATTTAACCCAATTAATGGCTGGATAGAGCGGGTGGAAAAATGGCCATGTTTGGCGCGTATCGCATAAACGAGCCGCGAGGTAGGAAGAACGCCGGCGAAAGAAAGGCTCGGAAACCGGTTTTGTAGGCTGTGGCGCGTCTAATCATGGCGCTCGCGAAATGTAACGTTTTGTCGGCGCCGCCGTCTGAGCGATGCTCGTGTTACCACTACCGCAAGCACCACTAACACGCATAACTCCTACTCGTGCGAGCGCACCAACATTCCGTAACACGTTATGCGTTGCGAGCTATTCGGGTCAGATCAGCGTGGTCGTTTTTTCGCGTTTCTTCCTGCCAGGCGCGGAATTCGGTTGCACGATTTTTTTCGCGCGATTGGCATCACTGGGATTTCGGGATGCCTGCACTGGGTTGGTATGGGTATAGATGGCGGGGTTGTAGGAGACGAGATTCCCGTCTAATTTCCCGGAATCGGGTTATCATGTTTTTTATGTAAATATAAATTGCTTGTACTTGGCCAGAGACACTATAGTGCCTCTTGATCGAATCACGATTTCAAACAAGCCAAAATTTATTTTTATGATTTTCGCTTAACATTACCGATTTCGTTAACGATCGAAAACAATCTTCGATGATGATTGTGATGATTGAATGAGGACCTTGAATTTGGAGATCGCTATGAATCTCGAATTTATTACGAACCAATATTGTTGGGATTATACATTTACAGGGATATTTTGGTAGTTGAGACATTTTGGTTAGAGATATTTTGGTAGTAGATATATTTTGGTTCTAGGGATATTTTGGTCATAGGGATATTTTGGGTGAAGGAATATTTTGGTTAGGGATATTTTAGACGGTTCCCACGAAATTGGTCGCTCTTCGTAGTTTCCTCACGTTCCCATCTCTTTTGAAAAAATTCCGTCATACCTACGTTGGGTCGAAAATTATATCCCGGCTTCTTTAATCCATCAAAATAGGTCTCTTTTCTAGGTCACCGAACGGGAACAGAGTGGAACCGAATCGGCCAAGTTAATCGGTTCAAAAGCGCAATTAGCGATAATCCCGACGCCCATCTTCTATTACCGGACATTTTTAAGTGGCCATTTAGCGCAGGCGCGACGATGCATTTAATAATGAATAGACATGATTACGGTGATTACGAGCGCGCTTTGCGTCATACATAAATTACGAGAGAAATTCGCCCGAAAGCCCGACTCGTCCCCACTAATTCACGCGGTTTCAAATTTTTCGCCAAAAAGTCGTCACCACTCATGTGCGACTAATTTCAGCTTCCAACACATCGTTCCAAATAGACTTTATTTCTTTTCAATATTTGCATCAATTTTTTTATCTTTTTCAAAAAAAAAAAAACAACCAATTATTGACGATAATGTATAATTAACCAATCAGACAATTTTACTACAAAATATCAATTTCGATTGGTCTGAATCGTAATTTGTCCATTTAGATCATTAAACAATTTTAAATTGTAAAATATACAATTTACACTATCTTTCTGAAACTTGTAAATCCGGAGAATCCCTTAAATTTGCCCTTTGAATATTGGCGGGAAAAATTGACAATTTATAACCAACCAATCAGAAGATTTTACTAGAATATCGCAATTTTTATTCGCTTAATTGTAATTTGTCTATTTAGATCAATAAAACATTCATTTTAAATCGTAAAATATATAGTTTACAGTCTCTTTCTCAAACTCGCCAATCCGGGGAATCCCCCTTAAATCTGCTCTTTCAACATTTGGCGGGAAAACTTCAAACTCGCTGAATTTCGCACTGTCAAAGTATGACGCGACTGACGGGAAATCGATATTTCGGTAGTCGTCGGAATTCCAACTATTTGGAAGTGATGCAAGGGCCGGAATGCCGGTCGCTCAACCAGCGCCATCTGGCGTGACTCGGCGCTGATTCGCACCGTGTTCCGAGGCGATAATTACGGACAATAAATGCATCTAATCGTCGCCGTGGAGATAAGATTTCGGGAGCCGGTTTGTTTGCGAGTTTTTTTCGGCTGTTTGACCGGTCGATGTCGACGCCCCGTTAATTTTGATATTTGAATTTAAAATTCCTTTTAGTCTGTTTGTCTGAGATTACGAGGTGCAAGAGTAAAATCGGGAAATAAGTTATGTAAATTGACTGGAAATAAATCGTTTTCGATTATGTATGCGATATTATTAACGGTTTATTCGAGATATTTAATAGGACGAGGTTATTAGTTTGATTTGAATATTTCAAAATGCAATTGTTTTAACTTGAAAGCTCATTAGACTAGAATGGTCTTAGTAGATTTTCTGTTGAGAAAAAAAAACAAGTTACCAGAAATAATGTATAACTTTGTTCAACGTTAAAAAGGATATGGTTATTGATTTTATTTTGTAATTATTTTCGTAATTGGTCTTTGTAGAAATTGTAATCTGTAAATATACATATCAAGGTCTATACAATGTCCACTTTTCTTCACGTTTATAAAGGTGTTTCTTATAAAGAAGTGAGTCTTTGGATGAAACTACATCTTAACGATTTTCTAACGAGAATTGGCTTAAGGTGAAAAGAAAAATTAATCTGCTTGTAGTAAAATAGGTATTCATTATTGAATAGCAAAGAGCTCTTTAACAAAGTTCTTTTATTCTAACCAGACAACTTAAAAATGTTCGATAAATCCATTCTTATGTAAAAAAAACAACAAGTTACACATAATAGTTGGGGAATTGTTAAGAGTTAAAATTAATCTTTCTCAATGCAATTATTTACATGAGTTCACTCCTTAAAAAATGTATTTTCAAGAAATTCCTTTCTTAAAATTTGCGATATGCTATCTAAACGGAAAAATAAAGAAATTAACAGAAATGGCTCTGTTAATTTGTTAAAATTAACAAATTAACAGAAATTAATCTTTTAATTTGTTAAAAGTAACAAGTTAACAGAAATTACTCTGTTATTTGTTAAAAGTAACAGAATGTTAATTTTTTTTAAATTCGAAGATTTCGAATTTTGAAAAATTGGAAAAAATTACAAAAAAATGGGAAAAAATTGGAAAAAATTCGATAAAATGTGAAAAAATCCCCAAAAAATTTGAAAACATCCAGTAATGATATAATTCCGACTCTGAACTATATCAATATTGGAATTTTATAATTCTGGATTTTTTATTTTGAAATTCCCACGTCTCCAAAGGATGCGACGTTTTTTCTCCCCGAACCTGACCCAACGCGATTCCCGAAACTTCGGTCGGCCGGTAAAAAAGGCTGCGGCATCCCAAAACGTTTGCATTAGTCATAAAAAATGTAGGAAACTGACGTTGACCGGTGCCGAAACGCGCGAGTTATTGCTCTCCGCAGTTCGGCGGACGTTTCGCCGAAGCGAGCCGATAAATTAGCCGGCATTGTTGTGGAAAAGTTTGCGGTTTTTTGCCGGCGATTCTGTTTCAATAACTTCGCGTCGTTGCGCCCACTTTTTACGCCGCGCGCACTCTTTTTTGCACTCTTTTCCCCACTCCCTTTCGCGCGCGCCGCCTATAAATACGCCATTTTTATTTTCGACCGAACATCTTCGAGCACTCAAGGTCGTTTCACGAGCAAACCGACATCCTTGAACTTTTCGCACGAGGCAAAAAAATCGCGACTTTTGTCGCCGTTTGCAATTCGATCTTTTGATTGTTATTCATCGGAGCGATTTTACGGCGAAACTGATTTACGAGATTCAACGAATTTCCTACGGAAAACGTATATTTGATGGTCAAAGTTGTGCTGAATGCTTTTGAAAAGTTTCTCGATAAACAATGGGGTTTATTGTTTTTTATAATTTATTATAAATGGATAAAGTTGGAAGAAGAATGTTTTAGATGAATGGGAAATAAGAGTATTTATTTTTATTTATTATTTATTAAATATTGAAATTTAATGGAAATGTTTTAACGAAACAAACATTTGTAATAAATAATTTACGTATTTATAATTAACCTATAGATAATAATAACGAATATTATATATTTAACTTTATTTACAATGTTAATAATTGCGAATTAAAGTAAATCAAATGTTTCAGACAATTATTACTTGAATAACTTAATATTTAAAAATTAAATTAAAATTATGTTTTAAAATTGGTTTAATATTTAGAGCTCATGTTAGATTGTTTTATTTATTTCATCATTAAATAATTAAATCATTTATTTAATGCACTAAACTGAATAAACAAATCAATAAAATACAAAATTATTACAAAAGCATTCCCAAAAGTAATTCAGCTACAAAGTAAAACATTTCAATCCCCAAAACTAAAACAGCCTTTCAACCTTCCCCAATTTCAAAAAACCTCCCTACCTCTTATTCATAAACCAACTTTAATCCAGGAAACGACGTTAATCCTCGGGAATCCACGAAAAAACAACCGCAGATCAAAGTCTCCACTCGATCAATTAAACGTCCCGAAAAAATAGCTAATTCTCCGAGCCATCCGTTCCTTCTCCTTTTTGCGCGTGTAAAATTGAATCACTTATTCCGGTCCGGCGCTGAATTCAAACGCGAAATTACAGTTACGAGCGGTTATGTGCAGTTTGAATGAGACGCGCCAAGCGAACGAGAGAGACGGCCAATCGGAGGTAGCGATGCGCGCAGATTTTTCGATGCGTTCAGACGCGCCGCTCGTAAATTCATTTCAGATGTAAAAGCACCTGCTGCGCCCGCGGCCGATTCTCATTTATGAAGTGGAATAATCTCGCGCAAATAAAACAATGAAAGAAATCCGGCGAAGCACTTCCGCTTCCCGCGCGTTTCTGCATACAATGCCCGTGTTTATTTTGCCGCGAAAAACCTACTAGCGCCCTCTGCCAATCTTAATCACGATCGCTTTATTTGTTTAAATTCTTCGCAAAATGTCGACTTATTTATTTCAATACATTCTGATGTTATTTCATTGAAAAGTGAAGACTGAGATTTATAGATTGCATAAGTGCATCAAAATGCATTGGAAAAGTGCATTCGGCTTATGTTAAATTAACAGTTAAAAATTTATTAGATAATACATATCGAATTGGTAAAAGGAAAAAAATACTTTCAGAAAAAATTATGTGGAAAAGATTTTTTAATTGATTTAGATTGCAAACAATTAATTTCTATTGACATTTAAAATCTATTTGATAAAGCTTCACTGGTTTGCTCAGAAAAAAGCCGCAAGTCATCATTTATTTACATCCGATATTCACTTGTTTACTTCCATTTCGAATTCCGAGAAGTCGTGCGAAAACACGCTTTGTTTTTGTTTTGAACGAAAGACGATCATTTTTCCTTTGTTATGTTTCCGCGGAAACGTAAACAAACGACAGCTGATTTGCGTTTGCATTGTTGACACGCGATTTGAGCGAAACCTGGAGATTCGTTCGGCGCGTAAATACATCGAATGACAAACGAATGAGTCATCAGAAAGCCGGGCTAATTGACGGCCGGTGTTTCTGCGAAAAAAGGAGTCGTGCTCATCTTTCACTGTTATTAATACGCCTCCGCCGCTAATAATAATTATGTCACGGCGACGTTTACACAACCAATGGGTCAGTGCGAATAGCAGTCGCGCGTGTAAATCACGAGAGGTATCAAATTATGTTGCTCGGATTAAACGCGTCAAATTGTTTCGCCGGACAATGCGCAATTTGTCAACGTCAGAGCGTTCACTGACCGAATTGCAATTATCGGTTCATTTTATCTCTATTTCGCATTTAGAGAAATCGCGTCGATATCGAGATAATAAAAACAAATAGACCAACTATTGTGGGATTCAATTTGAAAGCTTTGTTCAAATGTCAAATGCTCGCCTATGAAAACATTTGTTTAAATTCGTTAACATTTTTTGTACTTTGCCAGAGACGCTATCGTGTCTCTCGATATTGTCAGGTTTTAATTGCTTTATATTTTTTTATTTAATACAATAAAACAAAGGTAACATTCCTGATTTTTCACTTTCGAACATTTTCAATTTTTTTTTTAAACAATAACTAAGCTTTAAAATTTAACTTTAAAGAATTGACATAATTTTTCAGAGCCTTATAGTAGAAAAATCCCAAATTTCATGTTATTGATCCTGATTGACCTTGAATATCACTATAACGTAGACAAAAACAAAAACACATCGAAAGGAAAACAAAAACACATTGAAAGGAAAACAAAAACAAAATTGGCCGAAATTCGACCTTGAACTGACCTACTTATCGGCGAATCGCCCGCACCAATGGCCGCGCACTTTTCTCGCCACAGAAACTGAACTTCACTTTTCCCCCTCCACTATCCTCGAGACTCGATCCCGGTCACTGAATGGCCACTGAAAAGCGGTGTCGCGCACCGAAAATCGCACGGAACTGCTGCTGCCAGACGGTGGGACGCGCTGCCTCGCACGCCGACAACGCACAAAAGACTGGCGCGCCGGCTGGCGGCGAGAGCGGGCGGCGCGCGCACCGGGACGTGGGAGGCGGCGGGACGTGTTTTGTTTCGCGATTTGCAAACAAGACCATTCATGAAATGCAGATTTCTGGCCTGTCACGACCGAGGAGCATTATTTGCGCGTTTGTTCGCCGGGCGGCCGGCCTAACGAGCGGCGACCGAACCCCCCCCCTTTCCCCCTCTTCCATCTTTGCGGTGTTTCGGCTCGGTTTTTGGAGAAGACCCGGTATACGGGGAAAAATAAAAACTACAACTTCAGTCGTGCCTGCGAACACAACCAAAGTAAAGTGTTCCTGTACTGAAACCAATGCTATCTCCATGGGTCAGTGTTAGAAGATTTTCAAGTTTTTTTATCGTTGCATCGCAGTTCAACTAATGAGATTAGACAGGATAACACTATGATAAAACGGCTGTAACTCTTAAGCGCAAATCACCTAAAATACGGGTGTAACGAACGCGCAAAATGGTGGGTAACGAAAGCGCAAAATGTGATGTAACAAAAGCGCAAATTGATAAAACTTGATAATGAAAGAAAATGTATTTATTTGTAACGTGTACAAAACTTATATCGTCACCGGTAAGCACTTGTAACAAACTTTTTTGAAATATTGTAATATAGTTAAATCTCCTCGTTCGTGCTTTTCGTACGTATCGATAAAAAATCGTTCTTTCATATCCATCGCTGTTCGTTTCCGACGCGACGCACCTTTAAGTTTCAAATATATTTCCGTTTGTAATTTGAGAAGAACGTCAAGACATAGGTGGACCGATGGCTTAGGCGAATAAAAAAGATCCTTAAAGTGACGATGAAAAGCCTCTGCGGCATTTGTCGTTCGCGAATTCGACGACGGAGCTTCAGCCCACAAGTTTGGAGGAAAATTACTGCAGTTCTCAATATATTTGTTTAACACGTAATCACTGAAAGCCGCAGTATTTTCGTTGTCAGGTGCTTCTGACATGATCTCCAAAAATGCGTCTTCGCATTCATTTGGCGGCAGAAGTGGGAGACCGAAAAAGTTTTCAACCATGCACTTTCTTCAGTGTCAGACTGGTAGATGGTTGAAAAGCCCAATTCGTTGATTTTGCGATACCTGAAAACAATAGATTGAAAATGATAGATTGACGTGTATATTTTGTGAATATAATGTAAGATATTAAGGATAAAATCGAGTAACATACCAACTTTGTCCCAAATGAAATCGACAGCATTTAATGTTAGCATCCGGGAAATTTTTAGAAACTGAGGTATGCGCGGCCTTTTCAAAGTCCAGATGCACAGTTTCCGGAGAAAAGCGTCCAACTGAATTAATTTGATGAAAGTGAATTTAAGTGCGTGTTTACGTGACGAAAATGTCTGGGATCATTAGTGAAATGAAATTGGTCAACTGCACAAAAATTATGAAATACATTTTTTAGAACAAAAAATGTAATTAAATGAAATTAATTTTTTAAAATTTAATTAAAATTGGTACTTCAATAATATTTTGTATTGCAAATAAAGTTTTTTTTAATTATTTATTTTAATAACTAAGTTTTATTTTAATAACTTAATAATTTAACAAAATAAATAAATAATTTTATTTGAAGTATTTAATTTATTTATCCCAACGAAACATTAATTTAATGCAAAATCATTTCATTTTACAATATAATGTATTTGCATAAATTATAAAATTCAATTAAAATGACAAATTAAAATAAACCAACCTGTCAGCTGTCGAATATGCGTCCACATCGCATCATAACACTGTGCGGATTTGTTTGGCAGCAAGCAAAAGAGAATATGACGATAGACGCCGTCACAGTACACGTGGACTGTATATAATTGCCCGAAATGTTCCGGACAAGTATAAAATGTTCCATCGGCTAAGACGGTCTTTCCGTGCTCGGCCAGGTATCGCAGATTCGTTTCGCAAGTAAAAATGACGATGTTGTCGAATATGTGGCAGAATTTTTCCCCTCTTTTGGTCTTGTAATCCATCGACTGTATCTATATTAAAGCATCTTCTTGCGATCTCGGATTGGCCGGCACTTTCTTCCGACGAGACCGGTAAATGTTTTGGCGAAAAGCGCGAACATCGTCGAAATCGAGCTCTGAACTATCACAGTCCGCTAATGCGGACCGAATGATTTTAGAAGGTCGCATACCCAAATCGGGGTCCGCTTTCCGCTTGCAGTAGTCGCGAATTATGTTCTTTTAAATGGCCATTTCCGATTTTTCCCTGCAGACGTGCTCATGGTCCTTGCCTAGCACCTTCTTATTGTCCATAGACGTATGGAGTAAAACCTTACAGGATCTCGTCGTACACCTCCACGTTTTCGAATTGGTGGTTAT
>JABFPB010000757.1:0-32199 GCA_022817645.1 Ceratoteleas bidentatus
AATTAATTTTGAATTGTTTAAGCTGAAACAAAAAATACACATTTTTATTTTTCTTACTCATGACTAAGTTTCACTTGGATAGTTTTGGCATTAATTCAAATGAATAGGATTGTAAAATTCTCAATCAACAAAGAAATTGACATTTTAAACAATTTATTCCAATCCAAATTTGTTTGGACGACTGGAATAAATACTCGATTTCGTTTACTCGAAATCATTCTGCAGAGTATTCCCACGCTTAATTTTGATTAGTTAAATCATTACGATACTACCTTAAAGACTACTCTACTTATGTCGCATATGATTCGTTAGCAAAACATGAAACCGCGACATTGACGGAACTTGCGAAAACGTCGATTAATGAGCGCGAACAATTCCGCGGAGAAAGTTGGCCGACAAATCTGCATAGCTGGCATCGGGCGAAACAAAAGCAACGCGGGTTATTTCGCCCACGCGAACTAATAACACGAGATTTACGGCGCAAAGTGGCGCGCGGCATTGTGTCCGCGACTTTTTCGCCGATTGCCGGCGATGATTAATTTATTAAGCGCGATGCTGGGAAATGGAGGGGCGTTGCGCAATACTCGCAATTACGGGCTAATTCGCGCGCGTTCGATTAAAATAGTCCTGGCTTCCGCTGTCGGCAATTTCCGGCGTCGACGCGACGACTGTTCGAGACAGAAATTGCTACTACGGCACATCACACGCCGCAACCAGTTCCGGCGACCAAAACGTCTGATCGCTTTTCCGGTCTCGTCAATTTTCAGGTGTCGTGTGCGTAGTAGCTTTTCCTGTCCCGAGAAAGACTCGAAGGGTGCAAGCCGAAGTGTGTCCATCACCGGTTAAAAAGCGTGCCTGAGGGTGAACAAAACTGTGCGAGTGGTCACTGGGTTGCAAATTAAATGTGCATATGAAGCGTGGTTGCATACAGAAAATACTGAACTTGTTTAATAGCAAATGTATAAAAGCAGAAGGTCACAGGCGACAATTTTGTTAATTTTGCATGGTCGATGCGCAAAAAGCTAATAACGCGCAATAATACTGCAATATACCCGGAATATTTGTCTGGAATATTTCAAATGTGCCAAGTACATTTCAAAATATACATAAAATAGGAAAAATATAAAATAGGAAAAATATTCCTTATTTCAAAAAATATTTCTGGAACGTACCAAAAATGATTCTGGTACATTTCCAATTTCGAAAAAATTCAGTTTTTCTAAGTTTCTAAAATGGCAAATGGCATGTGTTTCAGTGTACGAAAAAAATGTTGCAGAAATATTTTTGACACATCCTACAAATATTTTTTTTTGAATATACTAGCCATATTTTTCCCTGGGACGTTTAATGTTCCTAGAATGTATCAGGAATATTAAAAAAAATAGTTAGAATGTTTCTGGCGCATTTGAGAAATTCCCTCCTAAATAATCTGGGCACATTGCAGGAATATTATGCGATCTTTAGGTACGTTTAAAATTAAAAAAATTCCATGATTCAAACATTAAGGAATGTTTTAACTTTATTTTAATGAAAAAAAATCACGTTTCCAGTTACTAATACTAAGACTTATAAAAGTTACATGTATACATAGACGGATTGAGATATCAAAAGTCCAGTCACAAATATTGATTATTATAAAATAATCATAAATTATCTAATGGGAAGTCCTTTTATTCGTGTTTTCTGAATAAATATAACTACTCAAGCAATTGAAGAATGAGATTAGAACTTACCATAATTTTATTGCATATGGTAGTTATTTTCACGGATGAGACATAATATCATAAAATTATGAGATTACTCGCTGAATTGGACCAATTATTCTTTAATGTACTTAAACATTATTTGTAGTGCTAAGAAGTTTAAAAATGCAAGTTTTTTAAACGAAACGTATTCGTACCAAATTGAAAAATGAACATAATATGATTCAAAGAAGTCAATCAAAATAAGTGATTAACATTATTTTCATAAGATGAATGGAATAGACATTTTTTTCTGGTGAGAAAACATCTCATAACAAAACTTTGACTCAAGAATTCACCTGGTACATTCAGTTTTTTTAAATTAAATTCCAATTTAAAAACTCGCAACTACAGTGCAAAAACAATTGTGCCAGATTGAAATCGTGGAAATTCGAAGAATTCGTAAAGTGAAATCTAAAAAGGAGTTCTAAAAGTTATGCAGAATCTGCGCAATATTTCTTACGAGTACCTGACACGTCGTCCTTGAAACGTCCCTGATGAATCATCTGGGTTAGTCTTTCATGCGATCATCAAACTATCCTGAAAATAGACGGCTATCATTAATTTTACTGAACATGAAAAAAACCATCAATGTATATCATTCCAAAAAAAAAAAGAAAAAAACTAACGATCACAAATCTTCTCCCTCGGAATCCTTCATCAACGTTTCCCGTGACAAACTCTCGTTCCAAAAAACGATTTCAATTCAACCTCGAATTCAATATCCCCAAATTCGTCATTTCCCCCGATCTTGTCGCGCATGCGCGGTCCCAATTATCCAACGAGTTACGGCCGCCAGTAGTACGAGCGAACTTCGGGTCAGACCGGCGAGAGTCACCCCTTCTTCGGTTAAACTGACCCGGCAACGCCGTCCGAGTCAAGTTAGCTCCCATTTGTCAAAACCACACTGTTTCACCACTCAATTTCACGAAACTTCAAAGGACCTTTATCCGGCAATTCGACGCGCCGCTCCATTCAGCGCTCCATTCGCGTATTCCCCGGTCGTTTTTAACGAGACGTTAAACAAACGCGTCAGCGAGCTTTTCCAATGCAAATCAGATGTAAAGTCCGGCAAAGTCGTACGTGCAATTTGTTTTCGCAGCTGCGTTTTCGCGATTCCGTTAATCGAACGGCCGAAGGAAACGAGATAACGAAGCGGCGTGGAAGACAATACCGGTGCGCATTTAATTAAGTAGAAATTAGAGCGAAAGGGACGCGACGAGAGAGGAGAGGAAGTCGCATCTACATCACGTGTTTCCGAAAGCTGATACGCGCTCGCGGAACCGTAGGAAACAGTCGGGAACAAAGCCGTCAGAGCCACGGACGACGCGTCGCTCGAAATAATTGTTATTCAAAAAGTTGCCGCCCGGAATGAATAATTAATTGCCGACGGCGAAACAATTGTTAAAAGAAGCGAACCGCAGTTTACGACCTTTTGCCTTTATGACTCGGAAAATGGTTAAGACGGATCCGCGAGATGATACTGTGGTTTTTCATTTGCGTAGTTTTCTTTGTTCGATTGCATCGAACTGATTTGTTGAGATGAACTGAATGTCGGAGTATAAAATTGATTTGTAAAAAGGTTGTTATTGTTTGAATGAATCTGAAAGACGAATGAAGAGAATCGTGTGTAATTAAGTTTATATTTGATATTAAAGAAATTTGCAATTGATGTGTAAGTTTGCAGTGAAAAGTGATTCTCATATGTGAAAATACACAGAAACTGTAAACTCATCATTCAAATCTATAAATTTCCCTTCGATATGTAAAATCAAAATATATTTTCTAATTTTTCGATTTTTTTATATTTCGAAATCGTATCATCATTGAATTCGTTATATATAGTAACTTTACAGTCTTTTCTTACAATGTTAGTAGGATTGTTCTAAAACGAAAACATTTTTTTATTCAGTTTGTAATTTAAAAGGTTTGGGACAAAAGTTAATTCCAATTTTTTTCTTATAAGGACAACTTGCAAATCATAATACTCGAATGAATATGCACTCTCTATCGTGTCTATATGAAGTATTGCCATCTGTTAGACAGTTCAAGAACTCTCAAGAAAACTTGTTACTGGTAAAATATCGAAGCGAACAGTACTACTTTACAAAATCCCCACTTTAGTTTAACTAAATTACAAATCTTTTTTATTTGTAAATAAAAAAGATTTGTAATTTAGTTATGCCCTTCCATTATTCAACAACCAATAAACTACAAAATCTATCTGTGCAATATTTTGCGAATTCTATTTCAACGGAAGTCATTATTTATCGTAAATAAGAAATGCGAAGGAATATTTACAATGCTTCCTAGAGCGACGTGAAATGAAGGTACTTTCTACACATCGAACGAGGAAAAATCTGTATAGAAAATTCGCAATCTAGGGCAGTAATTTAAACATCTACTTTACGTCCTCGGCACTTGAAAAATGATGTTACGTTACTTCGCAAAAATTCTAAGTAGTTTTCGACTGCGAACGAGCGGTCATTTTTATCGACCATAAATACGTTCTGGCGATGTATTATTGGTTGATCAGCCGTCCTCAAAACGCCAATTATAACAAAGTGGATACGCGCGCTTATTCACCAATATTGAATTACGATCGGCGAGCAATATTTATACAGCGTTCACGGGTCATTAGTCGGCACGAGCGGAACGTAGCCTATATTGTTGCATTCCCTTTTTTTCTTATTCTTTTACGATAGTTCGCCACTAACTGCTTTCCTGCAGTGCTTACTTCCGTAAAATGCATCGAATACGCATTATGCATTCTGATCGGTCTGCTCAGATACGCCATTCTTTTCTGCCTTTGTTCGGCTTTTTGGAATTCATTTTCAACAGTTTCACTGGAAAATCGTATTAGTTTTGTTCGGGATGGGTCGTACAATTTCATTGGGGTATCGGAAAAAGTAGAACAGTTTGTGCTATTGTAAAATGGATATTAAAACCGCCTGCAGAAATTAAAAATCGATAACGTTCGGTGTATAAATACAATTGTGATCAAAGTAAAAATGGCAAAGAAAAATGTTTGATATGAAAAATATTTACTTGCTTGTTTAGTTTTGTGGATTAGTGTTTGTAAATTCTTTTGTAATTGGGAATTCAATCAATTAATTTATACCTACTTTTTTCATATTTATGATATGTTGAATATTGAATTTGTTATTCTAAACATTAGTCTGTATGAACATTTGGAAACATTTTTAACAGGCATATTAATTGTTTATTGATATCTGTGAAACTGTCACCATCGGTCGGTATAACGGAAATTGACAGTTGCAACGCTGTGTAAAGAATATCACAAAAGCCTTATCGTGAAAGATCAATAGGTACAAACAAAATGAATGTAAATGTATATTCAAGTATATATTCTAAGTATAATTAAAATTTAAATTCGAATGCTCAGAAGAATCATAGTTCATATTGAAGTATGATTTTTACAAAAAAACTTATCTACTCAAATAATTTCAATTTGTCCTTTTCCCAAAAATGATTTCTACATTACTAACTTTGATAGCACAAACTACTCTAAAAACGAAATCTGTCTAATTTGAGCTTTCCTAAATCATTCCTAAAATTATTTTGATTAAAAATCGTCATGAATTTAAAAAGTATCAAACGAATTTTTTATTTCACACGTATTTATAAGTAGGTTTGCTTTTTAATTAAAACATTTGTGATTCTTCTTGTGGATATTTAGAACAAAATTGTACTAAAATGATAAATAAACTAAAAGGTAATAAAAGCGGCGAGTACGAAGATGAATAAAAAATCATATAAAACATTCATAATCTCCCAATATCGTCATGAATCAAAACTATTTTAATTTCTGATAATTGCCAATTTTTAAATTTAAATAAATTTTAAATTACTTACCATTATTATTAATCATTTCAACCCAGAATTGATTAATAATATCCACAACGACAAATTATGTTTCCCGAACAGAACAAAAAATAAATTTATATAAAAACCAAATCAAAAGAAAAAAATCATAAAAATCAAAAGTTAAAATATTTTAAAAACAAATATAATTTTAAACCGAAAAACTGCCATCTAAAATGTATTCTGTAACAATACAATTAAATTTTACAAAATCTAAAACCGGTCGTTTTCCGTTGAAATAATTCAAAGGGTCCTTTCAGATCCGTCAAATCCCCAGCAAATCATATCGATTGCATTACGGCTCTCATTGCGAAGATATTTACATTAGTCGACTATGTAGACTTGGTGTGTGGAACACTGGTTTCCCAAGCAACTCGACCGTGAGACGCCGCAAAGAGAAATAAAGAAGAACCGCGGTCTAACGAATGTGAGAGTCTACGTAGATACGTACAAACAAGCTCAGAGACTCGAATAGGGTCTTATCTCGCGACGGAAAATGCAAAGGAGATCACGCCACTGGGAAAAATCAGTAGAACCCGTTAATGCCGTAATTATTGCGTCTGAAATTTGTTGAAGAGTACAATAAAGGGGGAGCATCGAGCCCTAGCTTGCCCGAGAATTATTCGCATTCACTTGTTCTCCAATAGAATTGCAATAAAAGTGGCGAAGAATCTAGTTTACGCGAACTCAATTCAGTTCACAAAATTTGTTCAACAAATATTTAGTCGCACCACGATTAAACAAATTTCAGTTATACAAACCACATTTAAAAATTTTTTTTTAATAATTTAAAGTTCAAAATTATTATAAACACTTGTAACCGATATCACTAAACGTTGAAAACACTAAAAACCACTACGTAAACCGAGTCGCGTACATTTTCAAAGTGAAGAATAATAAAATATTTAAAAACTGCTTAACTGGCGTTAAATGATCGGCTGTCACTGAACGTAGCGTCTCGTTAAATCGTCGAGCGCCGAATGAGAAAAGTCGCTTTCCACAAAAACTGCTGCTCGAGAGGCACAACGACTTCGCGTTATGCTCGGAATGTAACTAAGTCAGCATCATGCGGGGAACAAACGAAAATTGAAAAACGAACATGAGCGGCCGGCGCTGAGGCACATTAGTAACCCGAAACTAACGATTACAGCGTAGCCAATAGGACGGTTATATCGATAAAACTTTGTTTTAGACTCCGTCACCGTCGCAGTAACGACGATTCCGTTCGTAGAATCACGATGGAATATTATTTCCCCAATTCTTGGATGAGATAAAGGCTTGGGGCAAAAATCCGGGGCTTAGAATGACTGCTGCATTTTTGCGACGAGATAATACATTAATTGGATTACCGCCTTATTAATAATCCGTTATCCGTTGAGGTTAATAAACAAATTAATTGCTGCTCGCAAATAAAAGATGGCCAATTAAATTGCCGGTGTCGATTTGTCCAATTTCAAATTGGTATTAATTTGATTTTACGAGTATTATTAATCGAATTCAATTAATTGCTTCGCGGAAAATTGCCTTGCAAGTTCCTTTCGAGGCACTAACCAGTTGCAATAATCTAGCATTTGTCCAGTTTAACTTTGTAAAAACTATTCTAGACGCAAGTTTTATCTCGTGTAGATTTACTCGTAATTCCCTTTCCAGTAGCCGGCAAGTTTTGCGCAGATAACTTTGTCGAGAACACTGTTGCATTACGATGAATTATTTAACTCGCGAGAAGGCACGTTTTAAAATGTATAATTAAACGTTTGCACGGTGCAAAGTTGGTTCAGTTTATATAAAAATTGTTCGTAATTATAATTAGAAGATAACGAACAATTTCTATCGATCACTCTAACGAACATTCTCCGGATTCCCTTATAATAAGTGTAAGAGGAATTTAATCCCATTGAGACGTTTCAAAAAATATATGTAACGGGACGATAAGTTACAAGTAACGTAAATTCCTGCCTTAACAACAATTTCGCGTGTACAATTTGATGCAGTTACTCGACGAGATACGGAATTCGCAGTGATACTTTGATAAGTGCGTTTTTCTGAACTTGCATGAATTCGCTCGAAAAGCCTATCCCCTAAGTGCGTATAATATTTATAGGAATAATATATTAATTATAGTTATCCCGTCATTTGTTTATCGCTCAAATCCGTATTTACGCCAAACCGATCCATTTCGCGCTTCGTTAAGCACTTAATTTCGTTATTTGAAATACGTTTACAAACATTTACTTGTAAAGTAACATAAATTTTAATCACGCAGCGACCAAATGAAAGGAATCGTTGTGGAAAGTACTGATACTGCGTGATAAATAACGCGGCTTAGTCGATTTCAAGTGCATAAACACTTGTGCGTGAAATGAAACACTTTTATGATCTCTTGAATAACAATTTGCCCGGGCTTCGAATTTTACGAGTTTACAGCTGTGGACAATGCTGCGGACTAGCGTTTCTTATACGTGCCTTTTAATGATACCTCGTGTGTGCATTATCTCACACAAATTCGGAGAAAACGCACTTGTATCTCGTCAAAACACCATAAATTTTTAATTTAGGTTTAAATATTGAGTTACAGTTTTAGTATTTGAAACGTTCATTATCGTAAATAATTAATCTTTCGTTACACTCAATTTCTCAGATGGGACACTGTGATTTAGAGGAACGATATTTATTGAAGCAATTAATGAACCATTTCTCTTTATAATAAAGTTAAACGACGTTGATTGGCTGGAATGGCAACGAAATTTTGAGAGCTATGAAGAAAAGTTCATCTCATTAAGACTTTTTTAAAATTATTTTAATTGGACCATTTCCGGTAGCAAACACATTACAAAAAAAGTGAAAAAGAAACTTTCCTTCACTTTTATCGTAAATAATTCTATAATTGTATGAACAGATTCTGAATTTAATATTTACTGCCTTTCAAACATTTTAATAGCAATTTTAAACAATAACAATGACTCGATAAATCACCACAAGTACGCAAAACCTCTTTTTATGGCACAGTCATGATTTCTCAGTTGGCTACAAATAGTTCAATAAAATGCAACGTAATAGATTACTGAAAATGGGAGGAATAAGATTTCGATTACAATGCAAGTTGATATCAAAGTCGTACAACCGGTGCTCTATATATTATGCGTATCCATATGATTCCCATGTTTAATACATAACCTACGAAGATACATGAAAACGTAACCGCGCCATAGTTAACAGTACTTGTCAATTTAGTAGACAATTAAACGCGATAAATATACGGCGTTATGCAGAACCCCTACACGTGATGTGTTCAAATTGACTTTGTTCACGAAAAAACAATAAAGCGGCTATGCGTTTGCACGATTCACTAATTAGCAAGCATTCAAACGAGAAAGCTCGTTACGGCTCCGTAAAACAGTTCACCTATGCTTATTGTTGATCCATTTAGGTAATTAACCATAAGAGCAAGTTTAATCAAAAATACGTAATAGGGCACCGCAACGGTTTTTTCATTCGTACAGTGTGATGAACTTTTTTATACAAAAAGTCCATGAAAAAAGGGTATGAAATAAATCAATTGGTTTCCGAATGCCTGTTCATGAAAAATGTAGTTGGCAAATCAATTTATTCAAAGTAATTATCAACTGAGAAACATGTGTAAATAAATAATTATACTAAACGTAGTTTGTATGTTTAGTATAATTATTCCACAATAATATTTTAACTGTGTAATTATTATTCTCCCATTCTTTATTACACAAGTGAAAAGTTCAGTAATATAATCTCATTTGTTAAATCGAGGATGTGTCGAGCTCATATAGAAAGAGAAAGGACTGCTTGTTTACCCTTTATTTCACTCGGTTCAACTATTACCTCTTTTTACTAATGATAATTCAACACTGGTTCCACTGCTCATAAAGTATTAGGTCGTTCCCGCGTAGATAATTCAGACATAAGTGAGCAGGAGTAAATTGCGCGGGAACATTTTCACATGGTACTTACCAAGTCTGAGAATAAATGAGTTGACATATTCCTTCTCAAAATCATTCCTCCTTAGTCTAATTTTAACACATTATGATTAATCAATCTATGAATTTCAAAAATTCATCCGATTATTTTTACTTTGGGTCATCTCGTTTTCTGAACCTTTCAGTAAATTTATAAATTAATTTCTTCAGTACACTATAAATTAAATTTGAAAAATTTACTTTTACACCTAAAAAGCGTCGAAAAACAATTTCGAAATGGTACCACAACTTTTTCATAAAACTAACTTTTTTTATTTATTTCTAACTCTTCTCAGACACTTTAAACTGTAAAATTTTGTTTTGCTGCAATCCTTAAAATCTCGCCGACTTACCTGTCACTCTCCACGTGTCCTCACATCCCCACCAAACTCTCCCCTCCGCCTCCCTTCCTCGCAAACCATTCCCCAACCGTCGCACAGATTCACACCTTCACACCCCGAAAAGTCACCTCCGCCTGATCACCCACTCACTTTCGCGGGACCACGAAATGCGCCCGGAAAATGGCGAAAACGCGCGCGCCGCGTGCAACTCGCGGAAGGTACACGCGGGAATCTAGGAAGCGGCAGAACGAGTGCACTCGCTAACGGTAACTCCTTTAGACCAGTACCGCAAAAGCGGCGAGGGGGGCGAGGACAAGAAACGCGCCAATCGGCCGTCCGCGGAATCCTCTTTTCTTGTTCGACAAGTCGCGGGTACGCGACGGACCTGTCCCGGCGACTCGCGACTTGACGTGGGGACTTGACCGAAAGCAACAGTCGCGCGAGCGCCGCTTAATTGGGTCGGCGAACCGTTGCCGCGCGGCGAGAAAAACGCGCGGGGATGCTGCGGCGTAACGCGGTAATGATAGATCGGCCGGCGTAATGTCGGTGGTTGCGGGTTATTAAAATGAGACGATCGGGTTGAGAGGAAGTCGCGTGTTGAGGCGATGTGGTTGCGGGCGATTTTTACGTGGAAAAAAAGAGTGGGATCATTTCAAATGTATGGATAAAATGAAATTATATGGGAGTCGTTCGGATGAATTCTAATGCGATAGATGAGAGATAGGGATGGATATATGATTAGAGTATGTATGTAGAGGATAAAATGAGGTAAAAGTATTTAGTTAGTATTTTTTATTTTAAGCATTTCTGGGGGGTTATACTCTAATTTACCTATGTTTCTCAATGAAAGTGATTAAACTGCGAAACCTAAGGAAACTAAGGAAATTAAGAAATGTAAGAAAACTAAACACACTTCGGAAACTAAGAAAACTAAAGAATCTAAGGAACAAAATTAACAAAACTAAGATAAACAAGAAAAGTAAGAAATATTATCTTACTTTGCATCCAGAATAAAGGATAGTCTGGATACAACTGGAGAAGTATTTCCCTAAAGTACCAGAGCTAATTTTTTTTCAAATATAATTTATTATTAAAACTATTTTGGAGTGATCACAGTAATAATGAATTAGAGTAATGTGTATTGTACAACCACAACTTTTATTCGTGTAAGTTAGAAGCAAAACAACACAATAATTTATGAATAACGTTTTACGGTTTCTTGACTGAACTAAATATATTGGTTTCTACTGAAGCTTCTACTGAACTGATTTTTCTCAGACCAATTTGAAGAGGAATTCAATGGACGGAGAGAGGGAAAAACTACGGAAAGTCGAGACAAAGATTACGGATTAACTCTGTAATGATGGTATTTGTGCTCGTTTGAATCTTTTCTTTCTTGTAGACTCTTAATTCAAGTTTAAAGAAACTGCAACTTCTATCCAATTACAAAGATAGAAAACGTGAAAGAGAAGAAACGCATTGAGTCTAAGAATATACATTGTGTTTTTACGTGTCAAGAGCTTAAATCTATACGTCTAACTGTAAAGTCTGCAGAAACGTAAAGGCAAAAACTTGATCAATAAAGGTGGGAAAAGGGACAAAAGGTCATGGAATTGATTTTAGAACCTATTTCAACGTGCAATTGAGATACGATTTTTTCAAAATATCAGTCATCGATCATAAACATACTAATCTAATTTAAGTTAAATGACAGAAATGTTTTAAAGTTGATGAGAAATGTCCAATTAATTTGGGTTAAAACCCCAAGAGGTCTTACGCAAGATTGAAGGTGATAGGAGATTGATGAATCCAACATTTTCGTCTGATACCACAGCTTATATAAAATCTGATATAACATTATGATATAATACACTTCACTTCCAGCAGTTTGCCCCTGATACTTGAGAACCTGCTATACAAAATTTTCTCGTCTACTAAAGTCAGCTCCTATAGTTCATATCGCAAAACAATTTTGGTAAGCCTGAAATTATATTATGCATTAAAAAAAATACTTACGGTGTCAGTATCTTAAAATTCTATGAAAAAGTAAATTAATTAATTCTGAGTATTTCATCCAAATAAATTTATTAGATGGCAAACAATTCTGAATGATCAAACAGCGAGTTTATCGGTAGATAGTGTTTGAACTACAAATAAATAAACAATCACTAAAACATTATAAATAACTGAAAATGTATGTAATCTAAAAAGTTCATGTATGAAAAAAGTAAATACTAATGAATGCGTATATGTATATCAAAAAGAGATATTGTTTTACACTTTGTCATATAAGTCAGAATGTTTCCAAGTTTCTGCGGATAAAGGTGCGTCTGAAAAACCGAATATTCGTTAATATTTTCAATGTTCACTTTGGTTAGCACTTCTTTGTATATCGTTAAATTGATACTCACAATGGTGGAAGGTCTTTGATGTACATCAATCTGGGAGTCTGCTTTTGCCTCGGATCAAAGAACGTGCACTTTTGTTCCCAACCTTTGGTGCTTCTCAGAAAGTTCTGTCGGCCTCCGTTCCTCGGGAAACGACGCTTAAAGTTCGTCGCGCGATTCGCAACCGTTTGATTATTTATCGCGTTTTTCTGCTGGATTAATTGTCTCCTCCTTTGCATAAACCGTTGATCCCTTTGTCTGAAAAATAATAACAAGAAAATGCAACAATTCATTCTGGCAGTAAATAATGTGCTGCTAAATATTATTTCTTTAAAAACTAGTTCAACAAGGGAATCTGTGACAAAAGGGTTAACTAATACAATCATTGTTGACTTATATTGGTCTTTAGCTTCTATAAATATTTTAATCGTAAAAGTAGGTACGGTAATTGGCTTGAAATTATTTATATTTGCGTAAAAATGCTCGTTAACTTCTACATATTTTGATCGTATCAATATTAATTTCAAATTAGCATGCATCAAATAATTAAATTTTTTTAATTTAAATTTAAAAATGCACTTTTGTAATTCAAAACATAATGGGATTCATTTATAAGTTGATTTATAAACAAGTGTCATCAGCTTTACTAAACTCTTAATACCTTAACATTTGCATGGATCCTCCTCGCTTGTTGTTCCCACGAAAGTGTTCGATTTGATTTTCCAATATTCGCTCTGCCTCTTTCATCTTCTTCTGCTTGTATTCCATCAATTCAATTTTCATCCTATAATTGCGTTCCTGTCGTTTCCTCTCCTCTTCCATCTGTTTCGTTTTCATCCTCTCCTGCATGTCCCTCTCCTCCTGCAAACGCTGGTTCTCCCGTTCCATCTTCCACTGTCGGATCAACTGTTTTTTCGATTCGCTCGTAAACTCGTCCACAATTTTCGACTTCTTCGTGATCTCTACCCGAATGGCCCTGTCCCCATTTTTATCCGCAAATTCCGTTTGTCGCTTGGACGTATCGCTAGATGATGCTTCGTCAGAATCGTTACTGACGTTTTCCTGCATTTGTCGTCGAATTTGCCTCTGTCGGTGGTTCTTCTTCATT
Organism: Ceratoteleas bidentatus; assembly: GCA_022817645.1. Taxonomy (NCBI): domain Eukaryota; kingdom Metazoa; phylum Arthropoda; class Insecta; order Hymenoptera; family Scelionidae; genus Ceratoteleas; species Ceratoteleas bidentatus. Next base: position 13,450 of record JABFPB010000757.1, read on the forward strand.
CTTCGCCATTCGTTGATCTGATCTCGTTGCTTCTGCCGAAGATCGAGGTACATTTTGTACCAAGATTCGTGGTTAATGATAGTTTCGGTTGAAAGATCAGGACATTTACTCTGCAGCGCAGTCACCAAGGCAGGAATGGTTTTGCACTTTTTACGAAGTTTTAGGAAAAGTAGGTGATCTTCGTCGCTCCATCGCTGAGTGTGACCTTCGAAAAAATGTTAATGTTTGATCATTACTGGTATCAGTGACAATAATGTTCCGTTTATTGTTACACTATGTTATTATGGTTTTTATACATTTAAAGGTGAAAAAACATCGCTCAGATTGAAAAAAACTCAGATGTTCTCTAATTCGTAGTATTACATCTTTCATTTCCTCCTCATAATTGCTATGAAAACTTTTTTCATTAAGGTGTGAGGAAATTACACATCGAATCGCCGTGATTTCCTTTTTTACGAGGGAGTTATAGTCGTTTTAACGATGCCAATTGATGTTGACAGTACTCAGAAGTAGTTTCAGTGTACATAGCAAGACTTAGTTATAACAACTCCACCGACATACAAAACTTTGTGAGATGATTCGAATTAATTTTGAAACCAAACCGTGTTAGATAGCATGCGACCCAGTATGGGTAACACCGTCGCAGACATTTCGTAGATCTATAGGATACATCGGTTGTCATGAAAAAGACAATGTAAAACCTCTAAATATTTATTCACTGAAATCATTTCATGAGCCAATTATCTTTTCCACGAGTTTTTTTTCGAATCTAACTTGGCCAATAACAATGTCGACACTTCATTCAGGTCAGTCAGGTCAATAATAAGATTAATAACAATAACTGATTAAAAATAATGATTGACGGTCATCGTATTATTTACCTGTCTTTGCAACAAGACTTTCAAAATTGTTCATGTCGTCGTAATCGCCATACAAATCGTTGTTACTTTTGAAGCTTTTCGCGTGGTAAACTGGTCGGTTCATCTCGACTCTATACTTTTCGTACTTGTGCAACTGCTCATTAAAGTCATTCAACTCAAGATCAAGTGGTTTCTGCTCCTTCACCAGCGTCTCCAAAATGTTACTCCTGTTGAATTCGTCCATTTTCTTCCACAAACTATCTAATTTGCTTCGGTACTTGTCGACATCTGTATTACGTTCAAATTATTTTATGTGAACAACTTTTTAAAATGAATAATAATGGAACGTAAAAACAAATGTTATAACACTTTTGTACGGATGTTATATAATTGTTGGATACATTCCAAAAAAAACTAACAATTAGCTATCATATCACGTTTAGACAATCTTTACAAAACTTTGAATTTGGACATTACAACGTTGCACAGACGTTTTCAATGTTTTACAACGTTTTGAATGTTTTGCAAATATTCACTGGTGGAAAAAAATTTGCAAAAGTCTGCAATTTTTCTGAAAAAATTTGCAAATACTCTAGTAATCCCAAAAAAAAATCAGTGTTAAACTCTACAAAAATTTTTAAAACTATGCAAAGCTCTGAAAAAACTCTGAAATTGTGCTGAAATTGGAACTTTTATTCAGAAAGTCTACAAATGTATATTGCAGAATTTCGGAGACCAAACAGAGCGGTTTGTGAAAAGTCTACAAAAGTCTGACAATTACTTGGAAAGTCTGCAAAAGTCTGCGAATTTCGGAGACTTTTGCAGATTTGTATTTTGCAAAATACATTTTCTGACTTTCCCCATAATTATCACACGTTTTCAGGATACAAATCTGCGAATGTCTGCAATTCGCAGATTTGTATTCTGCAAAATTCTGCAAAATACTTTTGCAGAATTTTGCAAGACTTTCTCAGAAATTGTCAGACTTTTGCAGCGTTTTCACAAACGGCTATGTTTGGGTTTTCAATATGCGAAAGTCTACGAAATTCTGCAATACTAATTTGCAGACTATCCCAGTAAAAGTCCCAATTTCAGCAATTTTTCAGAGTTTTGTAGAGTTTTACAGTGTTTTTCATAGATTACCAGAGTATTTGAAAAACTAGCAGATTTTTTCCGATAAGTTGCAGACTTTTGCAGACTTTTACAGAATTTTTTTCTAACGTTATTTGCTACCGTTATTATCTAAACGTTTATTAAACGTTTGGTTCCGTTGGGGATATTACACTTGAATATATTACTCAGATGACAGGCCAAAATTACTAACATCTGACCATGGTACACAATTTCAGTATTAGTATCTGGCATGCCATCTGGGTTAAAACTATTTGAATCATATGTTTCACCACAATTTCCCCTTTTCGCACCAACTTCATTGTAATTCAAACAAATTTCTTTAAATTTGAATTACTGATCTGAGTAAATTACAAGTATGCAACTTATTTTATATATCAAATATTAAATTAATCCAATAAGAAAGTTTGTTTGAATTTTAGCTAGCATAAACCATCTCATTTTCTTATTATTTCATTCTATGTTCAATGTAAACAAACGTCCTTAAAAGTGTCCAAACCATTTATTTCCCCAATTCCAAAAACCTCATCAAAAACCCACCTATCTCTGATATATTCTGAATCGTCGACTTGGCGAATTTCAATTCATCAGCGATATCATACAACGTGTTCTTCAAAGAATCGAACAACTTCTTCCTAAAACCAGACACCAGCCATGAAATTGCACTCCCAAAACCTTCAAATCTGTTATTCCAAACCATTCATCCATCTCACCGTCCGCTGGAAATCTTCATTTGTTCTCTCTGAATGTCTTTGCTGATTTCCGAGGAGGCCTTCATGCTGGCGATCAGCGAATTCAATGACTTTTCGATGATGGATTCTTGCTGCTTCAGAACGATCAACGTCCGCACACACTCGGCACTCGGGGTGCCACGTGATTTCGGAAGTCGAAAATTGTAAACTTTGCCCCGGTCCTGCCCCTTTTCGGCCATCGTTTTACCAAGTTACTCGCGCGCGCGTCTGTCACGTTTGTGCATCTTGTCAGTTCAAGTTTAGCATGAGAACTGTTTAGTATGAGTGAGAGCCGGCGTTGAGTTGCCATGGCGACGTATTGATGAACTATGTTATGATTCTTTACATACCGAGTATGTCTATACCGCTTCGTGGTTAAATAATTAACTAGCGGAATATTTTATATCAAGCGAATGCTAACGAGTGCGCGGTTTCATTGAAAAGTTGGACAAGCGTCGAGAGACTGGGATGACGAATATTGACTTTTGAGGTACTTACTGCAATTGATTTTTGCGACGAGTCGCGCATTTCGTTGGGATTTGTTGGATCAAACGATCTAATTGAGGACTGGTTACTTTGATGGTACGAATGGCAACGTTTGAAGGGGTCCGGGCAGGTAATTCAATTATGCAATTCGAGGGTAGGCTTGTATGTCTGACATTTTATGACGATTGAAAGGTTATAGACAATGGCATTATAACTTTTATTGTTAACTTATTTAGGAAGACGTCTAATAATGCTGTGCTAGATTGTTGTATTTTTCGGTGAAGAGTTTTTGGTTTTTGGAACAATTTGAGGAGATTGTTATTGTGGTTTCAAATTTAAACTAGCTTTCAAAATTGGTGCTTTCAAGAAGTGTATTTAAAATGATAATTAATTTGAGATTCACTTCGTTTCAGAAATTTTTTTTGTAAGAGTAATATATCTTTAAAAATTCTTTTTCTACCCTCCGGAAAGGATTGTTGTGGTAAATATGTTTCTATAATTATTTTGTAATGTAGTGAAAGTACTTATGTAACTAATATTATTTATTATATAACAATACAATTCGAAATATAACAATATAGACGAAACTATAATATAATAAATATTAATTCTTATATGTAATAACTGAATATAATTAAATATTTAAAATATATATTTTTCATCGAATTGCGTATCAACAGCTAAATACAAATCTTGTTTAACCACACATTTTTCATAAAATATTAAATTGTGCTTATAACTTTCATTATAACTGTTATAATGAAAGTGTAAAGAAATTGGATATGCATTATTGACAGTGTCAATTTTTAGGATTACCAATGTGTGTTGGCAATAACTATAATACTAGAACACATTAAACACATTAAGCAACTATATAACGACTAATTCCATTCAAAATTAAAGAAAGCTTTTGCACATTTTGTTTTCTAAACTGTAATAATGTAAACAATTTTATTAACATTTGTTTAATCCAAATAACATATAAATAAAAATCTGATATTTTGTATAAATAATGAGATTTCAATTAATTGCATATCCTAATTCTGTCAGAACTGTACTCATGCTACAGATAAATGTATTTTTCCAAAAATTATATCCAGACGAATACTTGTTAATGTTTCTATTATTCAGAAAACATCTTGTGAAAATAACGTAATTAATTTCAAGGATGAAGTTTTGAAATGATTATTATTATACTACGATTGGTTTTTGGGAAAAAATACAAATATAATTTGTTTATCCAGATATCTTATAAAATCCGAAAATAGATCAAGCAATACATAATTACTGTAAAGTCATTAAAATAAACCATTTCAAAACAAATGGAAATGCTATTTTTGTAATTCGCAACGAAACTATTTGAAATAAGCGCCATAAGAAGGTAATGCGTAATTGGCTGTGATGTTGTCACGTGATACCCGGCAAGCTTGGCTCATTATTTGAATTGAAACAATAAGATGATTGTATTTTATAACAAACACCTTGCTTTTTGTTCAACGTTTTCATTACGATTTCGCCAATTTAATTCGAAAACAAACATTTTTATTTTTAATTTAATGCAGTTACTGAATTACAGAGTTTGCAATGGATGCAACTTTACAAATAACAAAAGGTAACATTCATAAATTAAAATAACTAAAAGCCAGATTTTATTTATTTATAAGTCATTTAACAGATCTTTGAAAATTATATGGGCACATATGCTTCACATTTATTTAATCTTTAATTAAACTTATAGAATGTCAAACAATCAAATCCATCAAATTGCCATTTAATCATATTCTACAGTTATGGTTATAGTTAAATTATAGTTGAGGTGATAATGACAACAAAAAATTTATAAGCAGTTTTTTTATTTAATTTTCAATATAAAAACTAAAATTTCGTTGCAGATAATTTTTAATTATCAAAAAATAAAAGTGCGCTTACTTATAATTTTAAATGTAAAACATATGTGAATTATAAATACAAAGAAATTACTGAATTATAACTAAAATATGAAGGAAGATAATAATATACAAGCAACTGCAATTAAACTATTTGGTTTATTGCAAAAGAGTGTTCAACTGAACAGACAAATCCATGAATGCCGGCATTTATTTTGTTTCACAACGACGGTAAAGTCAATTCCTGACGCGTTCATTCCGCACACACAACGCATTTTCGCTTCAATAAAAACATTCAAAACTGCATAACTGTTTGATGAATTAGGAATAATTGATACCTCCTCTCGAATTTGTAATCAAAATAAACATCAGATATACGCATAATTGTTTCAGTTCAGGCCTTTGATCATTTATAAATGTTCGAACATTTATCAAATTTCGTAATACAATTACGAATCACTAAATTAGTTATTTATGAGATGACATACATGCTATCATATAAACGAAATAATGACGCAGTATTTGTTACAGTTGTGTACCCCTGTCGTTACATAATCATCTTGACAGTGCGTAGAATTTTTACAACAATATTTCATTTTTAATCAATTATTTATTCGCCTGTCCAACGTCGGTTGCTTATTTCTTCTTAAATCACCCATGATGAATTTTCCTTGACGTTTTTCAAGACCTCTGATGAATTGTCGAGATTTTCTTCTCACGATGATAATCTTGGCATTTTGCAAAACGTCGTTTTTGGTCCACGTTGCGAGTTGAACGTTTTGATGAATGTTGCCAAATGTTTTGTCTGCTGTGAAGCAAACTGCAGTTTTAACTTTTGTCTGGGAACAGGAACAAGTCGGGGACTCTGTAATGACAAATTACTGAATTAGTTGTCGTTTTGATAAAAAAAATTATGTATTATTTGTTTTGAAGTTATTTTGTCTATTAAATTAAACGCAAAGACATTTATATCTTTTACTTTTGTCTTTAAGAGATTTTGCAAAATTTTACTTGTCAATGAATAGATATTATCTTTTTTGTTTGACAAAAGTAGGAATGATTGCAAATACTGGAAATGACGTCTTAAAATTAGCAAAGATAAGACTATTTTCATTTCACAAATAAAAATAACTAAACCTCACCTTACGTCAGCGATGCAGTGGTTTATGATGTCGATTATTTATTAGCGCCACTGAAGTCGTTCACGTCCGTGTTGATAATGGAATACTTTAATCCTTCCTCCTCGTCGCGCAGATTTCTATAAAATCACAGAGTTATGATTAAACGTTATCGGATTACCTCATCCATATGTTTAAATTTCTAATTCAATAACAAAAGTAAGAAAAATCAGCAATTGTTAATTCTTTATTTTTTTTAATCTCTACCCACATAATCCATATAATTGTCATTATCTTTCTTAAGCAGACATACCCGAATTTTGGTTGATTATCATAATTTTTTCAGTTACTTCTTTCACGTTAACTAAAGAGATTTGATTGTTGTGATTATACTAGTCAATTCTACAAGAGTTGAGATTGTTTAACAATTTATTTTTTATTTCTATCGATCAATAATTAAATTATGCATAGTCAAAGATAGATCTCCAAATCATACTCTGTTTACTGGTTGATTTAATAACTAGGCGCCGTTTTGAAACAAAAAATTGTTTTCGTAACATAGGTAATTATATTCTCTGGATCGTAAATCTACTTTTATGCAACAATGTTGCAAGATATTTCTTTTTTTGGCCTGCTTTGTGTAATTTTAAAGTCGGAAAAAATTGTAATTTATTACAAAATTGTTTAATCATCAACTATTATCCCATTTGCTGGATAATTAAAATTATTTAATTATCCAGCAAATGGGATTTAAATTAAGAGACAAAAAATATAAATTAATTACTTCAACGATTTCAAAGATACAAGGTTAACCAGGCGATAATCTGTGATATCGAGTAAATCACGTAAATATTTCTGATTTATCGACCAAATATGTAATGAAAATGGTTCAGGCAACGTAAATATAAATACACTATTTACATAAAAATTCCTCTTAAACCCATGTTGGTAATTGATCGAAGATCGAGAATGTCCCCTTAAAGCTATAAAATACATAAATTCTTTGCAAATTAGATTTCTCATTTTTCGAAACGACCGTTACAATTACAATAACAAAAAAATGTTAATAATTTCAATAAATTCAGTCAATTTAATTGTCTGAGACATAAAGCCTATACAAAAACACAGAGCTTATACTCAATATCATATTTGATTTTCGTACCTTCTCCTCTAAAAAGCTCATCGCACCATTCGCCCGTCGAAAAGCGCCGGAAGAGTCCGCTCCAGTTTCGCCGTCCAGTCGTCCCCGTTGATTTCCATACATTTCCTTAATTGTCAATTAACGGCCCTCGAGGATCCTTAATTTCTGCGCCTCGTCGTATCTTTCCCATTCGTCCGACACCGGAAGTGCCCCATTCTTCGTCTCAGCTTCTCAGCTGAGACCAGCGCCCCCTGAAAATCGTAATTCTCGAGCAGTAAATAGTTCTCCACAAAGTCCAAAAATGAGTATGAATTTTCCAAAATGTGTCTATGCGTGTCTGTGTCAATGTGTGACATGGTTAAATGGGAATCATGAAACCAAAATCATCATTGACAACAAAATAAACTCAAACAAAAACGGTACAAATTATATAGAAATAACATTTTTTGAAAACATTTCGAACTGCCCGCAGGAACAGTCGGCTTTTGAATTTGGAAAACGCGACAGTATCAGCGCAACATCTCGTCCCGATAAGACGAACGATATCGCACAGTCGAAGGAAGCTAACTATCGGTTTGTCAGTGAAAATAATTATGGAATGAAACAATGATCAACAAAGAAGACATTTCAGGTGTGGATATAGGATCATCTCCTTCTCTCTCCTCTCGCGGCCTATCATCTAACCAGACTGTAATCAATCGTCCAGCCATATCGGAACCAATCTTTAAACCTAATTTGTATTTTTTTTTTTTTTTTTTTTTTCATTTTGACCGACCATCCTATCTGAGCATAAGTGTTCGTGTTTCTGTACTGTTGGTCAAAGAAAAAGAAGCTGACTTGGTTTGAACCTAAGAGCTAAGGATCTTTTGGAAAATTTCGGTAAAAATTACTTGTGCGAAAGTGACTGCTTCGCTATCTGGCGTTCTTACGATTTCGGGACGAAACGGACTAGTTAGCCCGATATTTCGGTATCGCTTTCATCCTGACCAGCGTGTGTGAAATTAATCACCTAAAAGCCGTTCGGCCTCAAACGTTGACTTTTCCCATGTCGCGTTTAACGACACATAACCGTGTTAACGAAGATATTTTTATGTGTCCTAAAAAGCGAGGCGCTGCGGGTTTTTAGACAACTGAAAGACGGATTGAAATCTGATCGTGAATGTTCGGTAAATCGTTTTGCCAAGTTGCTAACTTACGAAAACGACGTACTTGCTACACACACATACATAGAGCCGGTTAAAAAAATTTTTTTTCAACGTCGAATTCTCGCTAGAAAAGTCCTGTCGGTTCAGTTCGACGGGACCTTTCGAAAAATCTTGGCTGAGAATCGGCGAGTTCGTTAGGGGGAACCAAAAGTTTGCATTGGTTGAAAATAAGTGGGGTAAAAAGCCATTGAAAAGAGAGTTAGTTTAGTCGGTAAAAAAATGTGTTTTATACCTCAGTTTACCTGGGCTACCTCTCGGATTAAATTTAGAAATAGTCTCTCTCCCTCTCATGGGGCCACGAAACTGTACTCATCAATCAAAGGTTCAAAGACTCGGTGATTCGATTAAAGTTGTACAGACATAATCATAAACAACAGTTATTCATTATTATCACAAGACATGCTTCAGTAATACAGTACATTGCGCAACAAGGGCGGAAAGCGATTGTCAAATCTTGCAAAATTCATTGCTCGAGAAGACCATCTTTTCGAACGTGTTGCACGAAATATTTTCCACAAAAAGTGTCCGGAAAGTACGTGTTTTTGTGGAGATTGGTAGGAAAATTGGCACTCTCTGTGCACCTGTTGCGGAAAATGATTTATATTGATTATTCTAAAACTACGTACTTGAACATATTGGTAACTTTGAATTGATTGACTATACCTGTTCAGCAGTTGATATTATATTACCCTTCGTAAGGTTTTAATTTGTCGCTTTTACTAAAGGCCCATCCTCTAAATTTACCTCCTTTCGTTACATTTCGAAAAAAAGCTTTTCTCATTCTACTCGGTTGTCTGGCATGATCCTGTTTTGGGTATCGACTTTACGTGACGAATCTATAAGAACTTCATTTTCTCGAGGCTATCTTTCGATAAACTCAGGGCGTAGCTTTCATAAAAACAAATTCTTCGACATTTAAAATTCAGTTTCAAGAATTTGCAGTGTGATGTGCGTCTTCTAAGGGCAAGGAAACCCAGGAAAATAATTTATTATTGTAAATAAATGGATTTGAGAAGTTAAACGTAGAAAAAATATATATATATATATTTTAGAGGGAATTCGCATTTGTGCAATAAAAAGCAATAATGGCATATTTCATGAAAATTAGGGTACTGAAAAATAATGAAAAATGAATCCTATTATTTGCTATTTATAAAATATGTGACACGGATAAATAAATAAAAAGTTACATATTTGAAAGATAGTATGTTTTATTGAATACGTTTTAAATATTTATTCGGAATACATAATTTACAGTTCTGGACATCAAATTATGTTTCTGGGTGAATGTATTTGTTGCTTGTCAAATCATTGTCTTCGCTGCTAGAAAAAATAATATTATCAGCTCCTTCGAATTTAGAGTTCGACTTCGTACTTCGAGATCCTCGTGTGGATTTCGTATAATTTTACCATGTTGCTTGGGCAATCTAAAAAGGATTAATCTACAATGTGGAAAGGAATGCTGTTAAAGAAAATATTACATGAATATGACGTGGAAATATAATTATAAGTAAATAATTTTTTTACACAATATACATCTATTTTATAAGATCTTCATATAATACTGAGACGGATAAGGTAGTTTTGTTAAAAAAAGCACACGTTTTCATTAAAAATATATTTTCACTTTTATTCTCGATCCTTGGTTTTTATACAGAATTTATTAGTGCTGCAATAGGTAAACTACTTAACTAATTCAGGCATTTAATAGCGAACATTTACTAGCGAAAGGCAATCGAATTAATTTGCTCTGGAATCATACACATCTTTTATCAGAGACTATAATATAAATTTGTTCTTTTCTTCAGAATATGTTATTTTAAGCGAACATCACCCCTATTTAAGAAAAATAACATCATGTATTGTGACTTTTCCTACGCTATCGGAATATTTTATCAATTTTTTAATATTTATTTTAAGTTAACTTCATGATCAGTCGCACTGAAAAAAATTATAATCAGTTAACAAATGAATGATATCGCTCTCGCGTCTTTCATTTGAATCCGCCATCTTCTTTTCTCTCTCTCTTTCGGTCGCGACCTTTCATGCTATACAAAGATACAATCAATTATCAATTTTAAACAGGGATAATCAGCTGAATTATAAATTTTGACTGTACGTAATATCTGCGTATCAAACAATAAACATTTCAAATAAAAAAGATAAATAATAAACTAACCTTTTATTATTAAAAAATGAACCTTAAATTACCTGAACTTTTTCACAAAAAATTGTTTTCTTTGATTTCGCAGTGAAACACATTACAAATAAAATCAATACATTTTTATATATAATTTTAATTATCATCGTGTATTCTAAAATATTAAAAACACGAATATGACATTTCAACTGCAATAAAAATAATAAAAAATAATAATTCTCCAATTTTGTGAAAATTCTGTGAAAATGAAACATTTTAATATATATATTATAAAATTACAAAAAAATATAAAACAATGCACTGTCATATAATCGCTAATAACTGAGGTTATTTCTAGGCACATTTTATCCCAAGTAAAATACAGACGCCAACTCAATAATATTTTCCCTAAGCTATCGGTCTTTGAATTAAAAATAATAATTGCCTTATAATTATGTTTCCAAGGGAGGAACATATTTTCGTCCTCCGCATCTTCCTCCTCTGCATTCCTCGCGGCCTAACATTTGAGAAAGATTGAAGTTAGGCGTGCAGATTAAACTGGGATAAAGCGTTGACAAATTCACTGACCATAATAGATTCGAAAATTACAATCATAATCTCATTACAGTCACCGAATTCATAACGTGTGCCAGAAATTAAATCAACAAACTTTACCGACGCTTCTGAAAATAAAAAAATATACAAAAATTATACATAAAACGATTTTTTGACAAATAGTTCAGTTATCTGTCCATCGATCTATTAAAACATCTACACAATAAATCTCAATATCTGTCAACCAGAACGATGCTTTACAAAAATGACATTTTATCATTCCATTTAAAAGTTTGTATTTATCAACAACTGGAAGTGCCCTGCGCTATCGGATTTTCAATTAATACACTTCATTTTTTGCGATAGATTGGCGAGGAGTACTTTTTTTATTGCGCTATTACTCCTCAGCTCTTCTTTTCATTCTCGCTTTTTCTCTCTCGCTCTCTCTCTCTTCCGCGGCCTAACAAGCTGAAATGCGTTGTTATATATTACAAACTTCCGTTCTGGAACTCATACCGAATCTATCGATCATGACAAAGCAATTTTCATCATGAACAATGGTATTCGCTAATAAAATGCCGAAAAAAAAGCTTTTTGATACGTGAGATTTTTTTAGTTTGACTGATTTACAAGAAAAAATAAAACACAAATTTTTTATTTTTTGATTTTAAAAACAAATATTTTATAAAAAAAATTTTTTATTAAAAAACATCTTTTATTTTTTTGAAATTTCGCAAAAAACGTACACATTGACTTATAAAAATGTGACTCCAGCTAAAAGTGGCCGATATCAAACGACGAATTTCCCTGTGCTATCGGTTTTTGAATCAAAACAACAAAAGTATTATTACAACTACATTTTCACCCAACACTCCATTCTTCCTTTCGCCGCTCTTATACTACAAGGGACAGTTTCATCGCGGCCTAACAACTCGAAGGATGTCGTGATCAATCGGACACTTTTGTCTGGAATACAATTTTATAACGACAACTTTCGCTACGCTTATCTCCTACCGACTGTTATTTACACTACCGCTATTCGAATTGCGTAAAAAATACGACATAAAAACGTGACGCGAACAACAGGATATCTCAGTTAAAAGCAGACAATATTCCGCAACACGGTCCCTGCGCTATCGGATTCGCATTGAATCAATTTGAAATACCAGTTAAGAGTGAAACACTGATTGTTTGCAGGCTTAAAAACTTCTTAGTTTTATCTTCCGCCAGTCTTTTGATTCAGCTTGCGCTTTTATGATTGTATCTCACTTCCTCCTGCTCATCTCACTTCGTCCGCGGCCTGAGTGCTAATGAAAATGTATCGCAGTCACTTGCACACTTTTACCAGAGATATCATTTCAAATTCCAGCAATTTAATGTTCAAGTTACGTTCGGCAGAACACATTATTTGGACAGAAACTGAACCGCTATTCTTGCATGAAATTTGATAATCGATCAAGTGAATTCAGCAAAGTTTCAAAGAAAAGGAAATGTCACAAAATTGGATCAGTTGTCTACGTTGTCAAATTTTGCAAATTTTTAGTTATACAAATATACAAAATAAGAAAAATTAATTACAAAATGGTCCAAGAAATTTTAGTTATATTGTTGTTATGACATGAATTGCCTATCGTCATTGAAAATTTGTTTGATAACAGACTACTTAATTAATGTAAAGAAAAATGGTCGAATAATTTCAGAGCAAACAATGCTTGTTGATTCGAATCGTCATGCAGTCTAGTTTTCAGTTAAATTAAATGCCGTCTGATAATGCGTTCGAAAATACTCACACACGTGTCTCCGTTAAACATTTATAAATCACAGCTGCACGTATAAAGCGCAAATTCTTACGTTACTCCCATTAAGCGATTACTAAGGTACACACAAGTTGAATTTACACAAAAGTTCAGGTTGTTCTCTTTACAAACAGATCAAAAAACAAACAAAAAACTTTATTACCAATGCGTCTAGTAGACATACACAATTTTCATTCATTAATTTCCGTGCAATCAGAATGCAATTTTCAGAAATGTCACATGAAGGAAGTGCATCGTTATATGTTTTTGCGAAGCTTATTGTTTATAACTAATTCAACGAAAAGCTTATTTTATTACATTCGGCATAACAGTGTCAAGCATAATATAAAAATAGGTACAGTTCGGACGAACGAAAACAATTATGCGAAATTCAATCTGGAATCGGGAGCCAAGTTTTCTTGCACCATAAAGAGTTTAAAAATCGGATGACAAACATCAGGACAAATACGCGATAAGGTGTTAAGTAAAGATACTTTGCGTCACATAACTCAGAGACATTTCTAAACAAATACTCGTTGTCAGTTTGTTAAGCGATTAAACGGACAATTAAAAATTATCGCGTAAGAAAAAGCTTAAAAATAAATGTATTCGTTAATTTAATTATTGATTATAGTTCTGTGTGCGTTTAATAACTGTTGCGAAATGTCACTCGATAAGGATAAAGCGTATTTTTATGAGCAATGATTTCAATTCAAGAACATTCCAGTTAAATGGAACGAAAATTGTCATGGAAAATTGGAACGTGCCAGTAAATTGACGACGATTAATTATCCAATTAAATGAATAATCGATCTAAACAATTAGCTGCATTTATATAGAAACATTATCTGAAAGGAGCGTTCAATAAAACGAGTCCTCAATTAAAAGGCTTAATTGAATTGTACCTTCTTGACCGATTTTTATGTATACCCATTTTCAAAGTATCTAAGGGGGACTGCAATAATTGAATATCAAATTTTGCCATTATTCTCGGACACCGATTAACGAGATTTGTGCCATTTATTGTTAATTCTGCGAATGTGTGAAGGTTACGGCTTTAAATTTAATGCGATTCTCAAGGTGAATCTATTGAAACGTTCATTCATGCATTTTCAATTTGGCCATGAGTCGCCTCCTCGGTTAGCAACGCTATATTAAATATCAACAATATTTTAACTCGTAACAATCGGCCGTTTATCGTTTTCGTAAGTGCTCGATATGTCATCGACTTCCTGTTTAGTATTCTCATTAATAACCATCAACTAACGACGTCTACGTTATGGGACAAATTAAACTTCGAATAGTTTGGAAAATACTCTCAGTCTAACATGTGTAAGTCGAAAAATTTTCCTGAGTGAAAATGATCTAATTATTTATAAATAAATACACAATTTTTTTGAAAAAATGTTTGACAATAATTTAGAAAAAGTTCTCTGGATTTATATTTTAGAAAATAAATTTTCTTAATGAGAATATGTAAATAGTGCAAGAATTTCAGATAAATGTCACCACCAAATTGTCAACACACTTTCCGCAGTATTCATCATAACTCGGCATTTTCGCATAAAATTGCATCGCATATGAAAATAGACATTAAAATTTTTGCTGCTTCACTATCGTATGAGAAATTTAATACTTTCTTCAGTTTCTTGCTTAACTTTAAGCTTGTTGTATTGAATTATAACCATACCACATTCTTTCAGAGTCCTATCGTAACTATTTTATGTTCGCCCAATATCCTCCAAAGTAGTTTTCACTTACAAGTACTTATACTTTCCTACTACGAAACTTCCTCAGTTATTATTAATATTAAATACTTTTGAGAAATGCAAAATTTTATCACCAGAAATTTTCAACGCATACAAAGTTTTGGAACAGTTGTACTTTATTCTTCATTTTCATCATACTCGTTCCTTCGACAATTTGTTTAGAAACATGTATGCCTACCACATATTCTTTTTGTATTTCTAACGTTATTGTACAAATTTTCTCTTATTACCTTCCTAAAATTTTTGCTTTATTAATGTAAAGTCTCGCCCGCTGATTTTGATATTAAGACAATTACTCAGAATTGAATTTCAATATTCTTGTATACGCATCGTAAATGGCTCATTGTTCACTCTGCAGTTCTTATCAACTTCCTCCAATGAAACACGCATTCTTTATAATTGCATAATAACATAAATAACCATTACGATCGCCAATTTGTCTTATGCTTTTCTAATTTAAGATTAACTTCCCTCACCATTATTATTATTATGATTACAAAGTTCGTAGTGAATGAGATCTAAAACACCTTTCCCCAATTCTCAGCTGCGTTATATAGCTAAATATCGCTAGTTGCCATTAAAAAATATTCAGTCTTACCCCTGCCATATTTTGTTACCTTCATAGATTTATCCGAGCGATAGTTGATTATTGCAATTTTCCGCACGTTTTCAGCCTACATGTCATTCACGTTTTCATACGCAATTCTCCATTTTCCCTACTTATCACACAATGGTAATATTGCTAGAAAGTTTTTTTTCGTAAAACCTTTTGACCCTTTGCTTCAACATCTAACATATACGTTATTGCCTGTTATATATTTTTGTGTATTTTCCTGACCTTTTCCAATTTATCGTACTATAATTTTGTCCCTACAATTTTTTCTCCTAAAACTACTTGACTCTTTGCTAAAATCACCAGCTATCGTAAGTTTGTCACTATTTTTGTATTTATCCTGCCATATTTTTATTTAATAATATTGTTTAATTATTTGTTCTCACATTATTTGAACTCATCAGCCTATATTACGGTGCAATATTTTTTTATATTTATCATTTAATAAATATTAAATCTAAACGTGAAAGATTTTTAGAACCTTTTTTAACTCTTTGTTTGTTCAACGAGGATGCTTTTTATACCTAACACACTTATACAGTCATTATCAATTTTTTTATTATTCATTAAAAACATAAATTATAAATATTACAACTAACTGATTATACTGTAAATCCAACAATTTTTATTTATCAGTCGAAACTTAAAACATTCTTTCCCATTATTTTCATTCGCTGTACATCAGTGTTATACACAGTATTGTCTAATAGTCTGCCAATTTGTCATCTCATGAAACTGTCACTTTATGAAGTACCACTTGCATTACCTACAGGGTGTCATATATACCGGCATTAAGATATCGCCTTACATTGCACAAGTTTTTATTTAAAAAGAACTATTCGAGCAACTTAGCAATCAGTCAGTGTCACTTTTCATACGAATGCGCTACTTTGTCAAATTCTCTCGTGAACGAGCTTCACACTTATTTCGCAACGGTGAATATTATAATGTTTGATCGTACATATAGAGTACGACTCCTAAAGAGTATTTTTAACCTTTCATTGCGTCGCTAATTTGTTAATGCGTTCGTTTACACTTCGAGGCTGTTTTTATACGATGAAAAAATTGTCTATCACTTGAATAGTCATATTGTGAACTAAAATGAAGTACATTGTTCAAACAATCGGTACACTTTTTTCACATTGATATCAATCAAAAGATTTTTGCCTTCAGAATTATATATAGACAGATTTTTTATTCGTTCATTGAATATATAATATTTAGTTGAAAAATAAGTATGTTTTGATATAGTGCATGTTTCGTATACAAAGTTAATGTTTTCTTAACGCTTCGAATGAGTTTACCGACTAATCCAAAATGATTTGTTGCTGTTGGGAAAATAATTTTATGTACCTCATTAAGTTTCGCAGCTTCAGTAATACGTCAACTTGCGTTACATTACCGCATCATAAATTTTATTTTTAGGAGCACAACCGACGGGTTATTTATATATCCACTTATTTGTCTGTATAAACTTCGACTATTCCGAACCTAAACCTCATAAAAATATCGCTTTTTCATCTTGCGTCTAATCGTACACCTAGGAGCAATTTCTCGAATCAAAATCTTGGCAGCGTTTATCGTGCATGCGTCTCAAGAAGTTACATTTCGGGCAACTCTGTTTTGCATGTTAGAGTTAACCCCGAAAACTTTCCATTTAGTAATGACTAGTTTTTCTCTAACCCAAAGTCATTTAATATCGACCTAGATTCATTTATAAAAAAAATCAAACTTTTTTGCAATATGTGTTTTTTGTTTATTAAATTCCATCTAAATTTTTTGCGGTATCCACAAGAATAAGTATTACAAGTAAAATTTTCCAAATGTCGCATTGTTTTTAAATGATTGCTATCGCATCGTAATTAACGTTTTATAGCTCTTTGTATTCTTCGCCGTATGCAAAACGACCCAACCACATACCTTTTTTCCAAAGTTTTATTTTCGAAATGATCGGCCTACTTTTCCTCGCTATATTTACTCATGTTTCTTCGCTTATTAACAGAAATCATCTGATTCAAATCGTAGTTAAAGTAGTCATATTTTTGCCATTATACTGTTAAGACACTGCAAATGAGTTTTTGTTATCACTCTATGCAAAACTCACAAAAATAGATCAGAATACATCTTTGTCTAGACACCTTTTTTTCAAATCTAGTAAACACCTTTCGGAAATCACCTGCCTAACTCATCATAAAAATTACCTCCTTTACACCCTGCATCTAAAAAAATCCTCAAATCGCTCTTCACTCCTCTTAAACCTTTTATATTTACATAACATATTAACCTGAATAAATGTATTATGTGAATTTAATTGTTTATACGATGATTGTTTTTTGTATGAAAATATTTAAATACGCAGGAGTTTTACGACATTTTTTACAAAATTTCAGCGTAACTCGTTATTATCTCATTAAATTGCATCGACGTTAAGAATGGTAATTATAATTTGTACTGTTTGAGTACTATGTAAGAAATCGCAACCATCTTCAAGATAGTACTACTCCTTAATCATCACTTTAAAAACATTGTAAATTACATTTTTCTTAAAAACCACCATTTTATCAGAAACTATTTATTTAAACGAATCTCTCTTCCTACTAAACCATTCTAACCAATTTATCTATTATATCTTATAGTGACTACATCTTACAGTCTGAAGAAAAGATCTGTAAAATTCTTTTTTATACAGAATAATATGATTCGAGTATATGTTAATATTATGGTTTGACAACTCACTTTTCATTGTAAGAAATCGCACTTATTCCATGATTCCACCTTTCTATTCTTTCCATTTTCTGTCAACTTTTGTTTATCCTAAAACCATTCCTCTACTTACAAGTAAATAATTCCTCTTCTTATAAATAATCATTCTTCAACATTCTCAATAATTTTAATTTCTCAATAATTTACCATAAGTTTTTATTTAAATAGCCTAATAATGTTTCTAAATTTCAATTCTCAAATCATTTCTCGAAAGCCCATAATTCAAAATAATGTTCAAACTGTCACATATATTATTATATAAGAGACTTGTGGCCCACTAATGCACATCTAAAAATCCCTCACACTCTCACGCAGATATAATTTCTATTGCCAACTCCTTATTAGAAAATAATGCCTAAACGTAGACCGAATATAAAACAACACCACTCTAAACCAAACTTTTTCCACCTTCTCTAAACCCTATATCTTGTCTAAAAAATACTCAGGAACCCTTTCAACAATATGTTTTTCCTCCAAAAGCTCTCTCCTCATTTCCAAAACTTTCTCCACACAAAACTCCACTTTTCTTATTTTTTTTTCATCTTCGTAAGCTACG
>JABFPB010000758.1:0-32177 GCA_022817645.1 Ceratoteleas bidentatus
GCGGCGCAAACGACGGCGCAAATGATGGTATGATAAGGCCATTTTATCAGGAAATCGGCGCAAACGAATATCACCGATAAATCTTAATATAATATATTACATTCTAAATATAAATATAATGTAACAGTTTAAATAACATGCAAAGATTTACAAAACCTGTTTACTTGATATTTGGCTAAATACATTTTATAATATTTTATTAAGAGTTACAACTATGCTTTACTGGAAGAATATTATGTTTAGAATATTGTCACAAAATTTGTTTTTTCTGAAAACAAATTAATTTGTATAAAGAATTTGTGTAAATCTTGCAATTCAAAATAAAAAAATACATAAAATGTATGTGAATCTGATTATCAGGATTGTAATGGATAAATGGAAAAAGTAATGTCGATGTTCATTGCTAAACAATTGCTGTTTATATATTCCGAAGTGGTTAATTAGATTATTTTTAGTTTTTCCCTTTTGAATGTTACGAAAGTAATATTACATTTGGTAAACGTGCAAAATATATCGACCTAAATTTGGTTTTATGTAATTTCAGAAGTACTTTTAATGCCAGTAATGTTAAAATAGGATTTTTCTCAATTTCATCTAATTATAGAAAAAAGGCAATTCTGAAAGAAGGTAGACGAGTAATTGGTAATGAGCAGAAGTGGATAATTTTGTTTTCTCCGCAATTGCTCAATTTTGTTCAAACGAATATCGTAAAGGGGAACAGTGCTACTATCAGAATCTTTACGACTTTATATGTTCCAAAGGATTAAACTCATTAGATTAATGATGTTGACAAACGATGCTGATTGAAATAATTACTCATGTGTAAAATTGAGAAAGTAAAATTATGCATTTTGTTTAGTTTTCACATCG
The DNA here is from genome assembly GCA_022817645.1 of Ceratoteleas bidentatus. Lineage (NCBI taxonomy): Eukaryota > Metazoa > Arthropoda > Insecta > Hymenoptera > Scelionidae > Ceratoteleas > Ceratoteleas bidentatus. The sequence goes on from JABFPB010000758.1 coordinate 871, forward strand.
AGTCACCGAATAATATAATAATTGATACTTAAAAAAGTTAGAATAACATATTTGAAAATAAAACACATGTAACAAGAGCATCATTTTATCAAAATGTTTCTGTTTAGTAAGCAAACTCTTCTGTATCGTTTTAGATAGTTTTTTACATTTTTTTCTATTTTTGGGAGATTCACATTTGCCTTATATAGAATTTTCCGTATAAAATGTGCATCTCCTCTAACCGACTTTTTTGTACAAATATCTGCATCATGTATTTTTATACCCATGATACTATCGTCACTTTATGTTTGACATCATCACCAACCTTTAGTCTCGCAGGAATAGATCTAATGAGAATGATTAAACTCATTTTCGCCTCGGAAGATAGGAGGAAAGAGTCTTTCTTTTAAAATGATTTTATGCGATTCTACTGTTACATTTTCCCGAAAAGTTAAAAATATTCCTATGTTAAAAAAGAATGTTCTGGGTTTGAATTCAGTTTCAGTTTTAGTAAACTTCAAAATACATCTAATTGCATTACAAAAAATGTATCTTATATATGAAAAATTAATTATATCCTGTTATATGTATAGAATATCTAGCCACTTTCAAACAATTTTACAGTCACTTATAATTAATAAAAAAATGATCTATATTCAGAACATGAAAATGATTAATTTCAATCCATTCATCTTTCGTAAACATCAAGTGATTTTCTTTTCAACCTTTTTAGACACTCGGAATTCCCTTTCTCTAACCACATACACACGTTTTCTAATACTAATAATCCAACGTGTAAATTGGCGTACATTGTTTTGTTAACGCTAACTCGACACGTGTTACCGTCGGTCGATTCTCACTTTTATGTTCCAACCCTTTCCAAATATTCCTCATTTATTCAATTATAGACACAATTTTCCTCGATAATTGTTTAATTCCACCCCTTTCTATTTTCCATGAACTTTAAACGAACTTTAAACAAACTTTAAAGGTTTGTTTTGAAAAAAAAGCTAATAGTTTTCTCCAAATAAAGACCGACTCATCAATCCGACCGAGCCAAACCGCAACGACCCGCCGAAACCGCTTTTCCGAAACACTTCCCAACTTTCCGCGGGAACCGTTTCAATTAAAAGCCGCCTCTTTTTGCAGCGAGCCGCTGCGATATCAATAGACTATTCTATAAAAATATCCGCCGAGCGACGCCCGCGTGCACTTTTTTTCGAATTTATTTTTATCAAAGCGTCTTCGCGCTTTTTTAAAAATAATTGGATCACACCGGCTGCGCTCCGCTCCCGGCGAATTTCTTTGAAAATATCGTCCCACGAGGCGCGCGCTCAAGACGCCTCCAATTAAAAACCATAATAACAATTGTCGTTTCTTTCGGGGACCTTCCGGCGACTTAAACGAGCGCACTTGATTCCCGGAAACAATTTTCCGATACAACTCAAGAGTTGTCGCGCCGAGTTGCGCCAACGTTTCGCGCTGAAAACGCAGAAAAGGGCGGTGATTTAATTTTGAAATCAATCAGTATTTTTACAGTAACTGGAATATTCTTACAGTAAATCGATTTTCCTATTATTAATTGATTATTATCGATTTCCTATAATTAAATTTTCTTAAAGTAAGAATATTGAAATTTGTTGTAAACCGAATTCCTTTAACAGCGAAAATAGTTATTTTTGAAGTTATGAGTTATTAAATTAAATTAAGATGAAAATGCTTTTAAACAATTTTTAATTATTTTTGACAACATAAAAATTGTTAAAATAGGTTGACTATGACTGTATAAAAGTTCAACCCAATTTCTTTACACAGTTGTATCCTGATCTCAAAACTGAAGAAACTATTGTATCGTTTTACAACTCGATCTAAATAAATGATTGTGGACTCAGAAATTACGAGTTTTGCGACATTTTCAGATTGAGACATGATATTAAATATTCAAAAAACCACGCTTTCAGAATGTCGAAGAATTCGTGTTTGGTAGAACTTGTTAAAATCATGCTAAATATAATATCCGATTCTTTTGGCTAAATGATTTACATCAAACTTAATTTTTTTCCAGGCAAATATTAATTAACCTTTCAGTTCAGTCAGTAACGGTAACAGACTGAACTGTCAGTACTACAATCCTGGACTGCAAACAATTACCGTCCTGTACTGCTGACAGCTTTTACAGTCTACACTGTTGTTTCAGCAGTCCAGAACAGGAGTTAATTTATCTCTTTATAAATGAGTTTGTATATAATATTATATTATACCAGTTCATAAATATTCAATAGACGTAAGATCACTCGTCTTCCCCGATAGAACAAGATGTATATTATACATATATTAGATGTATATCAAATGAATGTTCTATCTGGGTTACGTAAATATATTCTAAACTGTTAATGCGGAAATATCAAATACATTGGTTATGTTTTCATCTTTTCCCTTGTATTAATAGTATTTGATTAGATGAAAGTTGATCATGAAATGACAAGATTATACAAAATTATTTATTTATTGAAAGATTATGTGAACTATTTTGCAGTAAAATTGAAGATACCCAATAATCGCAATAATCGCGCTGTTCGATTCTCAGTCGGTAATACTTTATCGGTAGGGCGACTATTTCAACTCGATCTGCTATGTTGGCAGTCTGGACTGTTAGAATAACAGTGCTGAAGTTAGCAGTCAGGATTGTACAGTCTAGACTGCACCAGCAGCAGTGCGGACTGTAATCGTTACAGTCCATTTTTCTCAGTGCAGAGAAAAATGGTTCTTATCAAATTGGCTGACAATTTTGTGAAATATTCTTCAAAACGTTTAGATTAATGAAACAGCAGTCAGGAAGCAATTATATGACTGGATTTTTTTATTATACGCAATTTTCAAACACCTTGAAAGTTGGGTAAAAATCCAAATTCCTAAAATTTCCCGACTCCAACAACTTTGGGCATATCAAAAATGTTTTCCTATAGGAACATTAATTCTGCCCATGAATCCGAAGTCAAAATGTTGCTTCTCCGTTGGTGTAAAATATTACATTGCTTAGTGAATCAAAACATTTCTTTACGTGCATTTCTTGACAAAGAAATGTTATGTTGTAAAGAGAAACATTTCTTTACAAAGAAATGTTATGTTGTAAAGAATTATGTTGTAAAGAAAAACATTTCTTTACAAAAAAATGTTATGTTTTATACCTCGAATATTCAAATACTCTTTGATTAATTTACACGTACAGCAATTTTTTAGGGATAAATGTGTATATGCCCAAGTTGGAGTAGCGACATTGATTTTGAGGAATTCGGATTTTGACCCAATTTCCAAGGTTTTTACGTATAACTATATTGCTTATCCAATATGCAAACATTACCAAATTTTTTACTTGCACAATTCTGAACCAAAGTGCCTCAAGTACCTCAGTTCCCATAAAACGAATATCTCATTTAAATCTCATCTTCGTACGGCACAAATTCTATCACATTCGAGAAAGAAAACCCCATCACAATCTGTATTTTCATAAATTTTCATGACTTTTCTAATTCAAAATATGTAATATGTATCGTGATTGTACAACCTTAAAGATGATGCCTTCGAGCGCGCGCGTAGGCCGCGAGAGTCCGGTGGCGGTGGAAGCGGTTCGCGCGCCGGCGCCAGTGCGCGACGTATTTTGATTTTGTTATCAGTAGTGATCCTACCGTGGCGACGAGAGTAGGCGAAGTCCGCGTGGCACCGAACAGCGCGATATAACAGAACGGCGTCCCGGTAAGTTGTGTCAAGAACGACGCCGCGAACGCGTCCGAAAATTGCGAGAAGCGCGGCGCAATCGATGGCCCGGATTCGAAAACGAGGCGCAACGGAAAAGGGTGCAAAAGGCGCGGAGTGAAAAGTTCGGATCGCGTTTGAATTGGCGCGGCTTTCGCGATTCATTGACCGAGTTGCGCGGGATTTCACGGTGCGGGCGATTTGGAATTTTGCCTTTGACCGGCCGAGTATGAATTCGCGCAATTCGCCGCCCAGTTCGCGTTTACGCTCGCGGACGCAATTTCAGATGAGTTTGCGTTCAATTAGTGCACGGCCGATTTGTCCGCGGAAAGGGGGCAGATGTCTCATTTATGCTGGCTGCAAAAAGTGTCGCCTTTCAGAGTGTCTTTTTTACGCAACGATACTTTTGGCGTGATTTTTATTGGAAAAGAAAATGGTTTCGAGGCGTATTAAGGTGGTTACGTCAAAAAACCAAAGTACTGAAAATCTGATGAAATTTTAACTGAACATTCTTTACTTCGGTTGCTTCAACTGAGCAAATTTGCATTGAAGTGCACTAGCCAGAATTAGAGATATTCTACGCTAAAGTTAAAAAAAAATAGTATGTAGATATACTAGGCATGTATTTTAATCACACTTTGATATCAACAAATCTCGGGATTCAGATAGCGAATGTTGATGATAATTTGTGCAGTTAACGGGAAAGACGAGGAAAATGTTTAGTTCGTTTTTTATAATTTTTTAGTATTCGTTTAGGTAATATGGATAAATAATGAAGTATTGTTTAAATAATGATTTTAAAAAGTGGAAACACATTTTTCATGGCACAACATGGAAAAATCATCCACACTTTGAGAATAGTAAAAAAATTATTTAAGTACATTTTAACATTTAAGTATTTTAAATATTATTTTCAATTATTATTAACTATTATTACCATCAAAATTATATTTATGATATTAAGAAATATTTCCTATATTTAAAATAAAAAAAACGCGACGTAACCACCTTAAATGTTGTTTGATACATATTTTATTTGTTTTGTTTTGCACAAACTTATTTGAAGTTCCTTAGAGAAAATGGATCGTGACGAGATTTGCAATATTCTACCAGCTGAGAAAACCGATTCGGACATGTCCGAAATATAAATAGTACAATTTTCACAATATCCTACGATGGCTGTGCGGTAAAAAGTTTCGATATTGTACCAATATTGTAACATTTTTTCACTGTCGCACTGTTGAAGTTACAGTATATATTCTTATTTTCACGATATCTTTTTTTCTGAATCAAATATGATTCCTTTATGAATGAAAATCTTTAAATAGATTTATTCATTTTTTATTCATATATTACGCTTTAATATGCGGTTCTAAATCCGCGGTTTTGGAATCGATCGTCTTATCGTGGATTCGGGAATATTGTTGTGACAATTCCCCGCCTCGAAACATGTTATCTTATGCTCCGACGGGATCCATTATAGTGAATGCACAACCTCGCTGAACGGCTGTGTCGTGATTGCATTAATTATGCTACGTTCGGTGTACTCGTGTGGGGTATTCTTGGGGTGGCATGATCGTTGCAGTTGATTTGAATTGCATTTCTACGCGAAAGCGTTCGCTTTTTCCAGACATTTTTCGTGGCTGGAAACCCTCCTCGAAGGTGCAAAGTGAAATATGAGTAATTTTGATACGTTTCGTTGGGTTTGTCGGTCTTCTGTTGAAGAATAATAATCGGTTAAGTAAACTGACATTTTAGCCTAAAAAAGATGCAGTTTCGTGAACAAAAAGACATATTTTATCTAAAAAAGACAAGCGCGTCCGCGTTTTATTTAACCGTAAAATCCGGAGATACTAAATTAATTTTAATTATTCATGCGAAAATGAAATTAAATTAAAATACATTTTATCCTCAAGCTTCGATCGAAACGGTTTTGCTGCAGAAATAGTAAAATGCAGTATTTATTATTAAACGATCTTGTTTAACTTACTTTTGTACCTTTCAATTTATTATTTACTCCTCTAAATATAAATACTCTCTGGCACAACAAGAATTTCGTGAGATTACCGAATGCTTTTTCACGTACATTCAATGATCGACCATTTCCAGTCGATTTATTTACCCGCTTGAGTACGAGGGCAAACTTTTTTTGCACCGTTGTCTTTCATTTGGAGTGTCTACCAAATGAATATAAATCATTTGGGATTAGTTGGCTGTTGTCATTTCGGGAAACTGAAGTGCGGTCCAAACTGACTTGCGAAGAAGTTTCGTTGAATTAACAAAAACAGCTCCTGGACACCGACTGTTCGTAGCGATTTGAGTAATTCGCCAAATTGGAACATCGAGTTGTTGCGACTAACTAACGAAATCTTTCTGGCACTATGTTAAGTTCCATTGGCTAAACTCGAATTCTAAACGAGCAACTCAAGAGACATTTAAATCTGTTTCGGAAATCATCAGAAAATCTCAGTTTCAAAGATGCATTTCCCCTGATCATAAATACCAAATCAGTTTGGATTAAAGATGAGCAAAAACGCTGCGTTAAGTTGAATTCCTTGTACTGGCAGGAATAGATGACTTGGATAAAGTTTTTGGCACCATGGTAGAAAGAAAAATGTCTTGTATTGGACGCCTTATGCCAAATTTATTGCATTCCAACATATTCTCCGTAATTGCACTTGACGTAAAATATTTGACCGCGAACAAAAACGCCTTTCGGCATGCTAATTGCTCACGAAGACGTTCATTTCATAAGGTCCGTGTACATCGCTCTTCCATTCACGATCCCGGGAAAATTGATGACGGAAATTAATGAAACTGATCGAGGCAACTTTTTCTCACTTTCTCACGTCTCTCGTCGGTATTATACGATCCGAAATCCACTCGTCCAAAAATGTTTAGCGTTATGGAAACAATTTTTGTCGACAAATGTATATTTCTGGGGTTGAAGAGATTTATTATAGATAAATTTCATTCTATTTCGAGTCCGAAATATCGACGGTGAAAGGTAAAAATCAGCAGCGGCGATAAGTTAAACATGATGCTTCAGTCCGAAATGCAGGCTATTTTCATCAAAATAATCGTCATTTCGAAGGTGAACTAATTATACCGCGCATTGTACGAAATGACCGAAGTTTTCGAGCAATTTACTGCAGGAACGTTGCTTGATGCTACGTGTGTCAGTGGGAAAATTTTAATCCCAATACATAACGTTAAACTATACCTTTACTCCGAATCGTAAAGTGTCGCGTTTTCTCCTTTTTAATTTCGCTTCGCCGAAATGAGATATTACATTTCGGATAATGACAGCGAACATTGTAATACGCTAATTGAGTCATTTCAATCTTCTTAAAGCTTACTTTCGATGTTTCGTTTAATATTATTTTCTGCCCTTTCCAATTATCCGACGCAAGATTGCGTTCCGTCAAAGTTTTTACACAATGAAAATTTAATACAAATCGATCGACAGGCTGAGCCGATAATCATGAATCGGTAATTTAGCGTTCGCACAAAAGTGATAATGTCGTACAATTTCCGTCCGAAAAATGCCGAAATTGACGAAATCGTACACATTCTCTTCGCTTTCGATGCGTTTTTGTCCGTGCACAAAAAACTTTGCAATTAAAACGTTTGCTTTACGTACATTACTCAGATTGTTTACGCGCTGCAACGAAACGTTCGTAACTTAATCGTATAGCAATAAGTAAAAAAACCCGCCGCGGATAAATCGGCACATATAAATTACCATAGTTGATCGAAAACGTGTGATAAATGGCGTTTCTTTGTGTTTTTATTGATTTATGTATCTGGAGTGGCCGTACACATTTTCCGTGCGGCGACTTGATTAAACGCGACCATTTATTTCCAGAAATTACCGATTCAACTTCGAAAACGAATTTCAGACGTCGTGCCAGTCGACAAATTTGGTTTCCTCGCCTCCTCCCGATAACGATTTTCTCGTGCGCTGTGAAACCCGAATTTTAGTGTAATAATGAGCTTTGCAACAAAAAAACCGCTTTCGAGTAGTTCAAGTAATTTTGCAGCCATGAGTTCGTCGACAGATTTCTTATTGTAGATAGCTCCTTTATTGCATTAACTTCTGCAAATTTCTGCACGGTTAAATCAGACCGGTGTAGTTCTAATCGAATTTCAATGCAAGTTCCGTGATTATGAACGTTTATCTGGCATCTTGGAAAATGAACAGTCAGTTTGCCCAAAAAGGCGAACGGCTTGTAAAGTATGCTATTTGAAATGCGATGATTTTGAGTACTTAAGTTTACTGCCGGAGGTTTTGTGCCGAAAATGCATCGTCACAATTGATTAGTAAATCGAAGGTTCCAAGTTAGCGAGGGATATTTATGTCGGGCTAACAATTTTAAGTTTCGTCGGGGAAACTGCTCAATTACGAAATCCAGTAATGGAATAATATGTTACATTAGAGAGAGAATGCATCGATTATTCATTAATTATAATTATTAGTAATTCGCTGCATATATAACAATGTATCGATTAGTTGTCTTGGTAGTCAAGACCTGACAGACTTTTGCATGCAATTTTAGTATGCATTACACGAAAACAATGCGTCAAAATTAAATTAAAATCAGCAAAAAATTTGCACGAATAATGTTGCATTATATCCGTAATTCCGGCTGTACATAACCCTTTTTACATAACCTTTTTAAACTGTAGCCAAGTTTTACAATGGCAATGAATCTTTCAGATCGTATAAATCAAGTTGTATCTTTTTATCAACGATACACAGGTTTACGCCGTCGGCGGCTGCGCACACGCATGGCAGTAATTATAAATATTAACCTCCATCCATATTGGACGCGAGATTGCCCGACGATAGGCGCTCGCAACGAAACGAGCGACGAATCTTCGCAAAACTCCATCGATTACCCGCTACTCGCGTGCATAATGAACGGGATCGATTTTTAATAAACTGCTCGAAAATAATTTCACAAAGACATGGTGTGGACGCGCGCCGTCTTCGTCACTCTATTTTTATGCGATCGATCTGTTTTAAACTGCTCGTCTCCTATTCGAAGCCAGCTTGGCGTCAATTGCGCGGAAGTCCGCTTCGTATGAATAATTCGACACAGAAGAAGTAAATTATAACAGTGGTGGGCGAGTTCAGGAGTTACACAATTTTCAACGGTTATTGGCTTCTGGTTTATCGTATTCGTTTTTGGCGAAATCGAATACTCGAGACGTCGCAGGGCCAGATTTCTGAATTATTTAATGACTCTAAGTGATCAGTAATGACGATTTATTTTTACTCAGTACTGGGAGCCAGTGACAGAATCTCGGGAAAAGGGGTTGGAAGAGTCTGACATTGTAACGATTTTTCTACTTAATTTTATGTAACACATTGTTTATAATAACATTATTGGGGTGAACTATTGTATAATATTCTGGACACGAAACATGTTTATAATTCACTGAATAACGTGAAAATGTAACAACATCTAATTTTCAGTGTAAAATTATTAGACAGTCAAAATATTAAATATTGGCGTCAAAACATTTGCTTAAAAATTAATTAAAAATCTTAATTAATTTTTTCCAGCTCATTCCGTAAACATAAAATGATATATATATTTTTTTTTCGTGGCATCCTTGAAATGAAATTTTACGTATAAAATTACAAAATACTGAGTAAAACGTCATTACACCTTCGTGAGTAATTTTACCGATTTGCGTTTACATCGTATTATTGGTCATAAACAATTCTTGTTTAACATTCTCCGTAAATGAATTACAATTCCGATGGTAAAATCGACTTTCCTCTCTCTCATTTCTCTTCCCACATTTCTCCGCGACTGCGCCCGTCGCCCGATTCGTCATTTTCCCGAGCACTTTTCCGCGCGTCGCTCGTATTGTTTGCGTAATTACGCGAAAGCCGTCTTTATCGGGCTCCCGTCTGTTTATGCTCGTAATAACGATATTTGTGCGTGCGTCCGCGTGCACGGTCTCGCGAACTTTTTATCACGCGTGTCAGCTTTGCAGCGCACTCGTTAATCATCGCACCCAGCGAGTCATTAATTCCGCGCAGTGGAGCGCAATCGTTTGTCTCAATCAGATCGAATGTTTCGAACTGACGAGGGGTCGTCGTGTGAAGATTTAAGGGGACCATTCGCCAAAAATTGAGGGTTTTCGGCGAAGTTTACAAAACATTTAAATGGCTGTAAATAAAAAAAATGAATGCTGAAAAGAGTGAAAATATAAATAATAGATTTAAATTCAAATTGATTGATTCAAAATTGGGTATTTGTTGCTGTTTTGAAAGTAACGTTTTATGCCTAATAATACAATTAAACATATTTAGCCAATATAAAAAATTCAATTTACAGTAATTTTTAGTTTCTACAGTACTTTTTAGTAGTAGATTTGCACAAAAATGAAGACAATCCATTAATAATTAATAATTATAGCAATTTTGATGGAGATTCCCCTTAAGGCCAAGTCGAAAGTCTGCTGCAACGGAGTTAGTGTCTTTTCTGGCTAACAAATCATATATCTGGTTAAAAATCATAACTTTTCATAACACATATTCGAGAAAATGATTTTTCGTAATTTTTCTTCACTAATGACAAACGTTTTTTTATCCGTTATGGAAAGTTATAAACTATTAAATGGATATATTCTCCCATAACCTTAGAATGTCGCCAAGAAATTTTAATTATAAATGTATTATTTGTAATTTTTTATTATTGAAGATAATAAAAACAGGTGAAGTCCAAAGTCCGTTTCAGCAGACTTTGGACATCACCTTAACGTTTTTACGGCGCATTGTCACTTATCCCTCTGGTTCGATCCAGCGCAAAACATCACTTATGCGTTCGAATGATCAATTTCAGCACGACGTCCCTCGCCAGTTGTCACAGCGCAGCTGATTATAATCGCACGTGCAGAAAAACGTTAATTAGATTCTATAATTGACTACACGTGTTACCGGATGAAGTCGGCGATCGTTACATGTTTTTGCAGAACGAACAATGGTTACAATTTTACACAATGCGGAAGGTAGCAGTTATCGAGTGGAAAGATTGTAAAAATGAAATTCGTTCTGACACTTGGGGATTGCTTTTCCGTTGGAGAAACTGGATGGTCGTTTAAAGGCCACCTTTTTCTATGAAAGCCAATCACATTTATGTGGAAACCTTAGAGAAAAATGGGCCAGCTTTTTAACACAAGTACGAAATGGAGGGGGTTGATACATTCGCGTGTGCTGTGAGTATATTTACTTGAACTTTTCAATTGAAATATTATGTGCGATTCGGGAAAAAAGTAATTTTCAACGACTGGGAGTTTAAAATATAGAAATTGCGAGAAATGTCATTCCGGTAGTCGACAATTTTTTTCCAGTTGCACAATATGTTATTTGGAGTTGTTTAAACTGCGTATTGTGTCTGGAAAATTGTACGTTATATCTATATACAGAATGAATAAAGGTTATTTATTGTGAGATACTGATCGTACGATAAATCAATTTATTAATGCATTTATTAATTTACTCAAGATTTGTTACGTTTACAAATGCACGTATCATGAAAGACCGAAATATGTATAGTTTTCAGTATTCACTAGAGTCCTTCTTTGAGATCAATTGTTTTATACGAGCTGAAATGTTATGAAATTACTTTTACTGTAATATTCATAATAGATAAGTCAATTCGAGTATATAATGTAATTTTCGTCAAAATGTTTGACATTACATAGTTCCATTTTCGAAATGTGGACATAATAAATAGAGTAGGTTCAAACACGAGTAATTCTACTGTGCAATTGCATTAGCCTGCAGCAAAAATCGCAATGTTATTTCGATGTACACGGAAAAAAATATTTGATCAACTAAACGTCAGATGGCTGAAACAAATGAACGTTTACTTCAGTCAGGTAAAAATTTGACTGAAAAAGCTAAACTGTGGACTTGAACTAGGTATTTCGTTTACTTGTCTCTATTTCAGGTAAATATTTACTTGAATTAGGTAAACTTTTTTTCCGCGTATCTTTCGATTACTTGGATTAGGTAAACTTTTTTTTCCGCTTATCTGTCGTGTGATTTTCTCCTAAATCAAATAAATTGATAACAGCGATGTCCGTGTTCGAACGTAATTGCGCTTATTACATCCGAAAGTTCAGTTATTTTGTCTTTCGTTTATTTGCAAAACATTACCGGAGGATAACTACGGAATGAAAAATTTTTATATTTCATAAAAGTTTTTCGACATATTGTCGTAGACATGGTCACGAGGTACGTTATGTCGATTTTGGTGCTCCCAACATTGAAACCAATTTCATTTTAATATTCGTCGTTTGTTTCGTAATTCGTAATTTCGAAACTTCTACTTTGGTACACGTAAATATTGTAATAAATGTTGCCACATTCAATTTTGAAAGTGAAATATTAACGTTGGAAGTTATCTCCGTCGGATTAATATCGATAGAGCCGTGTACAAAAAGTATACTTTATTGAGTGTACAAATTGAACTCTGCTAATTTTAATGTTTTAATATTCAACGATTATTTATTTAAAAATATTAGTATTTAATTCCTCATTTCTATCCATGAAACTCAACATTTATGAGACCATTGGACCTCCAAATTGGTATTACTTAAAATGGTACCAATACCAATTTTTATGTAAATAAATAAATAAAGAAATATCAATTTTTCAATTAATTTTCGTAGCACAATATGACAAAAGTGCAAGAAATGTCGTCGGATACTGATTTAACGATTGAAAATAATGTTACCTCAAAAATCGATATGTCAACTCTAACTACTGCAAGTATTAAACTTTTATCACTTGAGTGTTATAATTTTATCATTGAAAAATAGTACGCCTTACCACTTAAAACTATGTATTTCGTACCACTATAATGATATCTCATTAAAGCTGTTTTTACCACTTCGTTTTCTCAGTGCAGATTAATTATTATCACTGGGCAGGTTCAAACACTGCCGAATGTGTAATGCTTAACCATTAGTCAATATATTTACAGAAAGTATACGCATTTCATGCAAAATGCACGCACCTTTACCGAAGCACAAGTATTTGCGATAATTATGCATGCAATAACCATAATGGCCCATTTACCACATTTTTTCGCTCACCAGATTGCAAGCATATTCTGTAATTACTCATCCCCAGTACAATAGTAATAAATGTGATGTAAATTATTGGGTCGGCTGGCCGCGATGGGTATTTAGTCGCGAGTTTAATTAATTATACAAATGGCGATACGTCGATGACGAGCACTGCATGATACCGATGATGCTGATTATTGTTTCTAGGGGGCAACAAAAAACTTCACTGTCCAAGGACTAATTGCTATTTCGCTGACGTGCTGAAACGAAGCACTTTTTGTCTTACAGCGAAAAAAAGCGTCACATTCGTGTCTTAGTTTAGCCCGGTTTTGCAGTCTCCGAATTCCCCGTTTTATTTCGGGAGTGTTATGGATTTATAAGACTCCTGCAGCTAGATTGAACAAACGAGACTTTATTCAAGACTTTTCCTTACCAAATCTTCAACGCCCGCTGAATAATTAAAGAGTTAGTTGTTTCCAGTTAACTAGTCCAAATTAGCACGTTAGTTCATTAAAGCCCAATTACTCTGATTCGAAGTAACGAATTTATTTATAGATTGAAGTGAAGTCTACGTAAGCTTTTCGTTAGATTATCGAAATGCTAAAAAAATTATTATCTATTTATTTATTTAATAACAGATTTTCATGTGTACAAAAATCCGCCGACGAAAGCAGAAACGAGTCGAGTATTTCGAACGAGTTAATCGGTCGGAGAATTTTTCCTTTAATTAAACAAAATTTCGTATACTGAAATAACTTGATGAAAAAATTAATTGCATCGAAAAATAATAATTAAGCGTCGATTACTCATTTGCTAAGGGATAAAAATGTATTGCGTACTCAATTCGCTGCCGATCATTCTTCCAACGTTTAAACGAGAAGACATACATTCCTAATTAAGACCGTAAGACAATCGAAGTTTCGCGGCACAGTCGGAGCCGCTGTCAGGCTACCATTACAAACGCGGTGTTAATATAAGCGTGACTTACGCGTGGCGCAAGTTTGCGCCTCGCGATAAAAGTTGTTATTTGTATTATCATAAATCGAGAAGCTCATTTTCAGCGTTCATTTCTTTCGAGCCACGTCGAGGCAAACGGTTAATTGAAAAGGAACGTTCATTACAGCTATGCAGAGGATTCTTTTAAGGTCGGAACGGTGCTAGTCAAATCAACAGTTAAATATATATATTTTAAAAACTATAATGCTAGTACTTAGAATCAATTTTTAATTGAAACGACTTAATAATGTTTTAAATTAGAAAATAAAAAATTTAGATTGATGATAAACATATAAATATAAATTCGTAAATGTTTGCGTATTTGACTAGCTTCAAATGATAAATCTGACAAACCACCCATTTCTTCTTTGTTATTTTGTCAATAACTTCAAAATCACACGGTAAAATAATATTTTCTTTTATCACATACATGCTTTAAACTATAAGCTAATAGTAAGACATTTTCGTTGATTAATCTTTACTGAATGTATATGTAAATTGCATGTTTAAAATAAGAAGCAATGCTAAAGTATCAGTTTTCAATAATTAATCTCTCGAGATCTAAACGGTGAAAATTGTTGAAAATGAACGCTGGTAACGTGCACTTTCATATATATTTTTTTTCAAAATTTAATCTTTATTTTCTTTTTTTCCAACATCCTTAGAGGACGCTTTCATGTTACAAAGCGTTGCGTTATGGATTTTTGAAATTGTTGCAGCGATTGAGAGAAAATCTAACGCATCGTTAATATTTTTGCGGCAATCGCGAGAAATTCGCTTTAGAATGAAATTTTTGATAATGATGTAGCGTTCTTTTGTTAACGCAAATAATAGGCAAGATCGATTTTTTGAAACGTAGTCGAAATAATGCGGCCGTAAAGATTGCCCCAGGAAGTGTTTACTTACAGAGGGTTTATGGAGAAAAGTGATGAAAAAAGAACGACGAGGTTAATGTAAAAAATGCTGCGAATCGCGAATGTTTTGCTATTGTTGTGAGTGGTAGTATTATGCTTTTATAATGTTGCATTATTAAAGTTAGCTGATGTGTTTTGTATAACAAACGTTGGGCCAAATAAAAATTCTGGACGTGCATTTTCACGGAAATAACGGCAGGTTTGTGTAAAGAGAAAGCAAATCCGCGCGGATATAACACTGAATCCGGGTGGCTTTTGCTTTGATTCTTGGCGTGATTCATTGGAAAGCGAAATGGGGAAGCGCGAAAATAAGGCGGCAAATGAACCTCGAATGGTCCCGCAGATCACGCCAAAAGTGAAATACTCTGCAGCACGGCGAAGATAACGATATAATTGTATTCGGGAAATTCGGGAATTTGTATTCTTGCAGTCTGAATAGTGAAATATCAGACCGTTTGAAGAAAAGCGAGGCAATTTAGAGTTTGACAATTAATTTTAGTAGATTATTTCAATTTCGTTTTCAATCTAAAGTTATTCGTTTCGGTTCCATCACGAAACCGTCTGTTCTACCAGCGATGTAAAATAAATATCAAATTTTTTATTATTTCCCTTTATTACTTTTATTATCCCAGAGCCACTGTCTGTTCTGATGCGACGCTTAAGATCAAATAAATTACGCTTCTCATTGAAACCACCGCTATGAATCACTCAGCCCCTAAATTATGACTACGATTTTAATGTCCCGTAAAATATCACGTTTGCCCGGGAAGACATATATAACGCTACATAATAATCAGTCTCGGACCGAATTATCTCTAACGAAACAGGCAATGATCAAAATAAGCTGAGATAAATTACGACGATAATGAAAGAATTTTTTGTTGGCAAATTGTCCTCGTTTATTTAAGATTCATCAGATCGACGTGAAACGGGTAATACTTTTGTGATATAATCCGAGATCGTATTTAGCTTTTTTCACACTTTTAATTGCTGAATTTTTAAGTATAAAGCGGATTTACGAAAAAAGTATGGATAGTTTATTAATCTAGAAATTACACTGAACCAATCTCCTTCTTCAAAGTTATAACACTTATTTCAGTTGCATATCCGGAGAATCACATTTTAATATATATTAACAAAATTTATCGGTCATAATCACAGAAAGCTTTGCATATTTATGTAAAACATTACTGAAATTCAGTAATTATACACAATCTAATTGTAACTTTATTCATATAATCTTATGTAAATTAATTCTTTCATTTAGATAAAAGCATATATGTAACAGAACAGCTATGAAAGTTTTTGAATGTTTGTTTGCATGCAAATATTACGAAACTTTTACAAAAATAACTTGTATAAAATTACATTTTTCTCTGCAAATTCACACGTAAAATATAAAACAAATTCTGGAATGTCATTTTTCAGACTAAAAACTGAATCCAGTTTTTAGTCTACCTATCTGCTGCACTAGTGTTACAACTACATTTGCCACTTAAATGAAACATTGATTCGATGAAAGATTGAATCGCACAAGATAAATGATTTTTGGCAATGACTCTTTTGTGCGAAAAAGTCTCGATGAAAAATTGCCGAATGCTCGTAAAACAAGCGTTTTTTATCGCGCAGACATTAATCATTGAGGGATGTGCGCTAAACGACAATCTCCAATAAAAAGGTAAATAGGGAAGCATTTATCTTGCGGCGGCGCATGTTTTCTCAAACTTATGAAAATGCGGGCACATTTTTCATGCCGAAATTGATTGCGAATCCACGCTCCTTTCACTGCACCGCGAAACTTTATACGCCACGATCTTTCATTTCTAAGTGGATTCGCGAAAGATAAGCCGCGAATCGCGTTTACCCGCGGAAAAATGCCTGAGCCCACTCGGCAAATATTCGCCTGCTGATTCTTGTGAATGACGAAAACTACTTTGCAATTGCACGTCCGTAAACTGGTAAACGCGATACGCCGACGAAAAATCTCGACTGCGCCAAAAGTCCGATCCATATTAAGATAAAACTACGCCATTGTGTGCGGCAAGTGTTCTTTTAACATTTTTTTTAGAAAATGTGCAACAGACGAAGGGAAAATGGGTCATTTCCGCAAGAAATGGAAATTAAGTTGTTATGATTAAATGAGGTTTTGATGGTCAAAATGAAAAATGGACGGGTGGAGTTTTTTATAAACAAGATTTTTCTAGACGAAATTACGTGTGTTTATGATGTAGAGGGATAAATATACGAAGTTTATTAAATAAATTATTTAATTTACAGAGTGAACCTTGCGAAAATTAAATTTTTTCTGGAAACTGCTTATCAAATTTGCCAAGTTTGTCACAGAAAAAGTACGAGAGTCGAGTTAGGAACAGTTGTAAGAAACATGGAATTTCAAGTTTTTTCAGATATCTATACGGGGAGAAGACAACGCCATTGTATCAGCCAAACTAAACTTAATCCAACATCCACATACACTATTGGATTACGATACGAAGTTCGGTGTATCGTAAAATAAGATGAAAAATAATATAAAAGTAAAGAAACATTGGGTAACCAATCTCGTAACGAAATAAAAACAAAATTGCCATGGAAATTGAAGAAGTGAGAATTTATTGGTAAAGTTACTGTAGGGTGTAGCCTATATGACATTCTGGGGATTATAATAATAAATATGCAAGTAAAATAACAGACGAATTTTATTTGTATTCGTGCAGATTCAATTCTGATTGTTATTTCTAGAAAGACAAATATTTATAGCTATATGAAATTTTTTTCAGCTTGTAAAGTATCGCGGAAACAAATATTGATTTATCAATATGTGCCTCTTGAATTGAATACGTTGCTAATAAACTTCGTTTCATTTTAGGTAAAAATGGTTACACTTACACCGATAATATCCACTTGATTGATAGTCTCTAATTGATGGATCGACATTCATTCTGATACGTCAAATAACTCGAACAAACCTTCTTTGTCTCGAAATAGCAGTAAAGTCCGAAAATTAGATCAACATTTCCCTGAAGAATCGAAATTCGGGTCAAACTAATCGTCCCATCAATCCAAATATCCACCTGGAAACTATCACCCTCTGACCCCTACGAGAACCATGATACCAAATTCAATCAAACCACCATCCATCCATGTTTTCCACCCGATTTTCCCGACCGACCTAACTCTCCTTTTACACCCTAACACATTTCCAATCGAATAAAACATCCGACCTGCATTTCGTCAAATCCGCCCGAAAATACGACCAATTAAACGTATTACATCCTTCGCCGTTCTCCCAAGGCAACCTCCACCTCAAGACATCCGCCGCATGTTCTGTAAATACAATTCCGCGCGAGTTTGCTTAAAAATAAACACGTAATCTTCTTTACTTTTTGCCGCAGAACTCGCTGCCGCGGAAATGAGACGAAGTAAATTAAGAACTCGCCATGTTCTCGGCTTCTTCGCGTAATTAAATCTAGAATGGCGCGATGGACATTAAAACAGTTTAACGCGTCACTTCGGCCGGATCTTATTTATCGACTTACAAATCCGCGTTACCGTGCAAATTTAGCCGAGAAAAAAAATCAAAAACCGCGCGATTGCGCCCGGCTGATTGCCAATATACGTAACACTGTTGAAAAGTATCACGCCGAGTTAGCGAATTGCATTTCGGCGGCTTTCAGATCCGCGTTTGCAACCGGCGAATTCGCAGTTACAGCGAGTTGGCTCTCACTAATTCGGTTACGTCGTTTGCTCGAATCAGAAACGAAGTTGACACGACTTAAGGTGCGACTATCTTGACAGTCTGTTCAAAAGTTTCTTTATTGTTTTTGGTAGTGTCTTTGATAATTTAAGAATATTTCCAAAAAGTTAAATATTAGACGGAAATATTGTTAAATTGATAATAACAGTTTAAATATGAGATACATTCTTGGGTAAGGTATAAGAAAAGACATTTGCTATGAATTGTATTGCATATTCTTAGTCGAATTTATACTATTAGCCAATAAACTGTCGACTTTCCCCTGTATCCGAATTACTTTTCATAATTACTAATTAACTAAACAGTACAATTTTCCATAATATTTAAATTTCATAAAAATATTATTACCAACGAAATTAACCCTGACTCGAATGCCGAAAATCACAACAATCCACTCGTCGCTTTCGGCCCGACTTTTTCGCCGGGCCAATCGATAGCGCCCAACTTTTCCCCCCATGAAAACCATAAGTCAGCGGAGCTTTACTTGGACAAGTAAATACGTGTCTCGAACTTTTTTCGGCGGTAACGTGTGATTAATCGTGACATCTTGACGCTGTCACCTTTACGGCTGTACACGGCAAATGTATCGCGCAATCGCATTTTCGGCGCTGTCTTTGCGCGGCGCATTTGTCGTATTACGCACCTAGGGGATCGGCGTGACAAATACCCTTGACGGAATGGGAATTCGAGAAACTATTAAACCCGCCGAAAGTCGACTGACGAATCGACGGGGTTCCGATCATTTTCGACGCCGATGTTTTATTTAAGGAGGAATTCGAAGCTTTTCCGTCGAAGTTTCGATTGGATTTGGAATTTCAATGAACTGGCATGGTACAGAAAACAATGATTTAAACTGAAAATTACAAAAATGTAAATATTCAAGTACAAAACAATCTAAATTATTTATTGTCGTCTGTTGTATTTATGAAATATTTATTGTATGGAGATTTATTAGAATTGATGAAGTATATTGTTTTTATTTTTTTTAATAAAACGTATTTGATGAAAAAGCGTTCTCTTAATAATCTATAGTAATCTGAATGTATATTGTAAATGTGTATATTCCAGGTAATCCGATTTTTATTGATTATTTTATAGTATTATATATATATGCAATATATAGTATACATATATTATACTATATTCTCCTTTTTTTAATTTCTGCAATGATATTCTTAGTTTTTTCTGCAAATTTGTGATATGATATCACATTCTCTTTTTCGAATAGTCGCTTATTTTGTATTTTTTCCCTCAACGGCCTCGAAAATCAATTTTAAAAACATTCAGAAATGAAATTGAGAAAGAACCCGTACCGAATAGTAATCAAATTCGTGTTCGACAAAACACATCGTTTTCAATCCACAGAAGAACTGCTTCATCGTGACTCCAAAATAGTCGCAAAAACTGTTTTTCCAGAAAAATTCTTTGAGCCCACATTAACACTTTTGACATTGTAAGTTCCTACAGAATTTTGCACTGAATACGGTTTTGTTCGATCGCACAATTAAATTTCAATTAAAAAGCGACCGCGTCGAAATGAGCGACGTATTAATTGGCCGTCACAATTTTGAGTAAATTGGGTCTACGTAAATTATGCAAATCGCAACGGCGTCGGACGTCGACGCGGGGTCGTTTTCAATTCCCATTATGCGCGTCAATTACGGCGATCAGTGATTGTGGATTGTTTGTCCGTGGGAGATAAAGTGCCACTATTAAGCTTTAACTTCGCCTTTTCGCATTGGCTTTAGAAAGCGAACCTTTGGGGAACGCTACATTCACTTTGGCCTCTGTCCAACTTGAATTTGACTGCACTGAGAAAGAAGTTCCTCTTGATGACGTGCTACTAAGGAAATTACTGGTCTAAACAGCGAGGAATTATACCCTGCAGCGGCACAAATACAATTTGGCCAGCTTTTCTCCAAAAGAAAGAAACGTCGAAACACTTTCCAGATGAAAACTCGAAACAGCAAAACAGGAAAAAAAACACAAATAAATTCAATCATATATATTACTAAATCAATATCGCAGCTGCCTTTCCGTCAAAATACAAAATCCTTAGTAGAAATGTATGAAATTCTTTGCAAATCTCTGAATATCTGACAAAGTCTGAAAAATTAAGAAAAAAAGTCTGACGATCGAATTTTTTAAGCATTTTCATTTTTCAGAATTTAAGGAAAACGAACATTGAAAATATCTTAAAATTGGGACTGTCAGAATTTTTTAGAGACAGGTTCACAGATTTTTAGAGGTTTTTCAGATTTATAGAAGATTTCTTTTTTCAGAAATCTCGTCGGTCAATGCATATTTCCCACCGGCTGACGTTACATTTTTGCGTCACCATTTCATATCGAAAACTTCTGACACATATCCGCGAACTCCCTTTTAATGCACGCTCCATCGGACTACGCAAAAAAAATGCTCTCCACTGTTCACGTGACCTGTGTCCTGGTCACGTGGGCACATCATCTGAAAAAGCCGATCTTTTTTCCCTGGCACAGGTTTAATTACTTGAGGGGGTATTTGCAATTAAACTAATTGCCCTCAGATCCGCGCGCATCTCATAATTAATGCACATATGACTTCTGACTTCTCGCGCAGAAACTTTGCGAAAACAACGACCCCTCGAAAGCCAACGCGTGTTCCAACGACAGACGCAATTTTTTTCGGGACGTTTCGCCGACACCGATGATCCGTTCCTGACGATCGTCGACGACATAAAACCGCAATTCGCCTCGACGAAATACGTTCCACGTCGCCTCCCCTTAATCGCGGATTTATCGCGTCGCATCGGCTCGCGTTATGAACGAACGAACTTTCCGCGCGAACTTTAATATTTCCGGAACGTCCCATGTTCACTGTTATGAGCGTCGTTTGACGCTATCACCAGACGGATCAAACTCGCCAACTTCCAAAGCGGATCCGCGCGTCGTTTCTTTCCTTCTTTACATCTCGTTAACTCCAATGCATAATTCCGCGCTCGAAATAATAGTCTGTTTTCACGCGTGAACAGCGCCACCCGCAAATCGCCAGAGCAATTCGATTTATCGGTTTCGCGGTGTAATCGCTTATTGGCGGAACCGCGTTTTTCCGCGTGGCCGAGCGCAATAATGTAAACGCTGTTTATGAGCCGCGATTCGATTAAAAAATCAAGCCAATCCGCGAGTGGACGGAAAAAAGGGTCGAGGAAGGGAATCAGCCGTAATTGCGTTTGGTTTTGTTCGTTTTTCGCGAGAACCCGACGAGGCGCGGATTAGCATAACAAGGGGCGAAGCGGTGGTCTATCGGCGATTTGTTAGAAGATTGAATTTCCTGGAGCGAGTCGCCAGTTGATCCGCGGACGCTCGAGTGCACGAAACCGTGACACAATGCAAAACTAAACAAACGGATTACAAAGAGTACGGTATCGATCATCGGAAAAACACTGTGCTCAACTGCGAGGGGTGGTGCCTTCCTTCTGCTGCACCTGTTTGGTGCGGCATCGTACCACTTGAAAATGGCGCGGCGAATATGAAGTCGCGGCGCCGCTGGAAGGGGGTTTGGAGGTGGGAGTGTTATTTTTCGATTACGTCGGTCGATTGTAATTCGCGGAGCGGAATAAAGAGATGTGCAGGTCATACGAGGACCATCAGTTTTCGGAGGGTTATCCATTCAGAAAATCACCTATTCAGGAGAAAAAGTGTGGTAGCCTCATGGATAGGATGAGTCTTTTTCAGGATGAGTCGTTTTCAGAAACGGCGTTCTTTCCGGAAGAAGGCAGAGGTTTTAGAGAATTTAGATGAAAAGTGTAGTAACGAGGTGTACACTTGGGGGTGGAGAGCAGGCAAAATTTGCCCAAAATTGAAAATTTAATGGGCATTTTTGGGCAAATTTTGGACAGTAAATAATTTTTTATTTTCCTTAAAATTATACATACGTGAATATGTGCATGAATTGAATTTAATATATCGATGAACTGCAGCTTCCTTTAGATCCTAAAGAATTCGGCGGTGAAATTTTCGACCAAAAAAAACGATTGTAGAGAGCCTCGGCCATGAGTATATTTTGGGGACATATATGTCGTATACTTACCGAATTAAGAGTTCGAAAAGTATTTACCGTTCTAGGGTTAATAATGAACTATTTAATTATATTTAGTTTAGAGTTTAATTTTACGATGCATCAAAAGTGTCCTTTTAATCTAAAATGATACCTTTTAACTCTAAGAGTTTTTCATTAATATAGGTCCATAAGGAATTCCCACTAATATAAAAGGATTCATTTTTAATAAAAGGATTATTTTTTGTTTGAAATGATTGCGTTTTATTTTTAATAAACAGTTCTGTTTGATTTAGACCAATTCCTTTAGATATTCAAGCATTAGTATTAAAACAAAAATAACTTAACAAAACTATTTTTCCTGTGAATACACCGCGTTGAAGAGTGTACGAAGAATGTACGAAATTCATCTAATCTTTCCTTCATTTTAATACAATTTTTAATTAATTTATGATAATCGATAATTTAATTATATCGCAAAATTACATCATCACTGAACGCATCCGATTACTTTTAATTATCTCAAACTCTCAATTTAAATTAGCCCCTTCGATATATTTACATAAAAAGCTACTGCTACCTCGTTAACATTTTAGTCGAGATATTCGCTTTAAATATAAGTAAACTCGACATCAAACCAAAACGAATTGTTTGAATTTTTCACTCTTTCCTTAATCTGAATCCGGCGATGAATCTGAAATCGCATTTTGAATGCATCTAGTATTTTATTACAGTTCACCTTGTTTAAGATTTGCATTGCTGGAGTACCTTTTGAAGTTGTAGTCTGTACTTCTGCCTAATGCCAAAGTAAAAGGGGTTTAAGCTCACGACCCAGAAGACTGTAAACTACTCTTTGACGCATATTCGTTTTTGATTCCTCAACTGGTCTTTGTGATACAATTTCAGTTTCATTTTCATTAACGAAGATAATTACTTGCAACAACGCGAAAATCAAGATTGGTTTTTTTCGGATTATCGTCGCCAACGTTCGTTCGAATTTTACGGCCAATATCTTGTCGTGCCACCGATACATTAATTTCCGAACACGCTGCATGCTACAACTTTTTCTCAGCCCAAAGTCGCGTGACTTCAATGAAACACATTGTAAGCTGCAGGTATCATGCGCAATACAGAAAAGTGAACCGAATAACTGAAACTAGAATATGCAAACAAAGCCTGTTCGTCGAAGTGTTACTATTTAAATGTTTCCAGCAACCTTTTTTGGGTTAAAAAAAACTGCCTTTGCATCCCACCTTTTTCGTGTTACTTGAATCGCGCTTGGAAATTCTGCGATTGGAAAAAATATTCTGTTTTTTTTTTAAAGAGAGAGCTTAGTGATTAACTTTGTAAATTAAACGAGGGAAACACATCAGTGTTCGTTCAGCCGAATTCCAATTAGAGATTTTATTCAGAAATAGTTTTGGATAACGCATTCACTTGCTTTTCATTTTAGGATTCGATTATTTTTCAATAAATATGCATAGCCGCGAATGAGGTCAAACTTGACTGCTGATGGATAAAGGCTTTTTCCGACCGTATTGAAATTAGACGTAATGGAATAATTTGTTAATTGTCTTCTTTAAATTGAATGCATAACTCAACGATTCAAGTTTTCCCCGAATCAGTGACTTAAACAAATACGTGACGCTTTTCTTTATAGAGCGAATTCAATTAAATACAATTATATGTATGAATGAATGACACTGCCGTGTGCGGAATTATTGCGAAAACACTAAACTCATCAAAAGCAAAGGGAAGTTAGTTCAAATGCATTAATCTCTGCACACTCTGCATTAAACATAAGTCCAACTTCGTCCATTTTACATATCTCAATCATACAGCTGAGTAGATTTTTGCGGATAAACATGATGACTTCAATTGATAGGCAACAATTTACATGCACATAATCAACTGGTAAATGTGCGTATTCAGCAGTACATAATCTAATTAATAATGCTCTTCGTGCATGAACCATATAAAATATAATAAAATCATATGTAACGTAGTGCAAACTCGATTAAATTATTTAACCGAGTTTTCTGCTACAAATTATGTTTTTCCGAGACAGACCTCCTTAATTAGGCGTCCGAACAAGTGGCCGATTACCAATCGATCGATTAAACGATTGATGAATAATTCTCCAATTAAACGACGCGTGATGAATCGGAAAACTTGTGATATTAAATGGCGCGGGCGTCGTGTTATTAGTGTACTGAATTATAAACTATTGATTAGCAGTCGTAAAGTAAATTGAGAACTAGCCCTCTGGAGGACCCGTTCGAGTGCCAGCCAGTAAATCGGAATTAGTCGCGGAATTAGGGTTATTTCCCTGGCGCGAAGATTCATTAATTATGACCCCAACGCGATAAACGCAAAAAGAGAATTGCTACAAATCTTTCCCTCTTAAATCCAGACTCTCGAAGCGACTAAGAATCTGTCGGTTATTATGTTAGTTCATACGAAAAGCGAACAAGTTTTTTTAACATTCTGAACCTGCGAATGGCAACTTAATTAGTCCTGCAAATTTCAATTTATTTAATAATAATGCGAAAATAAGCAATTTCAAAGCGGTGATTTTGAATATAATATTCACTAACGAGTGCTGAAAATTCAATTTCGCTGATTCATTTCATCAGTAATTTCACAGGATTTACTAATTTATGTATTAATGTTTATAATATTGTAAATTGCTATAGCTGAATTCTATTTTTAGGTCAATCACGGATTTTCTAATTCACTCGTTTTGAAATTCACATAAGGTCGCTAAAGTCATTTAGTGCATCGTTAAAATACGCAAATTTTAGCATTGACAATTTTCCTGTTCGAATCTAGCATAGAAACCCCGCAAGGCGTGAATTTTTAATTTCGCTTACGTAATTCTGTTCTAAGCACATGCCATTTGTTTTGATTAATGGAGCACCGCAAGATTAAGCGACGCGTTTTTCTGCAAAATTTACAGATCCCTACGCGGACCATTGTAAATCCTGATCTCTCGGCTCGAAGTTTGATTAAACGTAACCTTCTCCATCATTCATAGTTGTGGAACTTCTCGTCATGGCGTCTTGCTTCGTGAGTACATAAAAGAGTTCAGCAAACGTAATTCGACGAAGTGCTTCAGTGGAAAAAATTTAATTCGGGTAAACACATTTTTAAGCGTAACAAGTCAATGTTTGTGCAATAACGAAGAATCTACGCGAAGTCAATAACGTTATTTTATTGAAAAACAGAAAACGAGTTTTCAAATTGCTTCTTTTAAACATCCAAATGTAAATGTAAACGTAAAAGTAAAAAACAATATTCAAAATTTAAATTACTTTGAAATAATATTAATTTATTTTTTATTGTCCGAGCTCCTTTTAAGATTCTTCATCACACTAAAAGAAAGTCAAATCGAGATCAACGTGTACATTTGTTAATATGTGAATGACACTTGTAAATTTGTTCACCCTCTATAGTAAGTTCCATGATAAATGTGGATTCATGAAGCATCGTCAATCCGTTTTATCATTAGTCACGTCTCGACTAAAGTACATCTCATTGGGTGATTATAATTATTCGTCGTTAAAATTTTCTTGCACTTTAGCAGAAGGACAGACTGCAGAAAATGTCAGAAAGTATTAGCATAAATCGATATTGACTGAGCTATATATACATACGCTGAGGAATTTAAAGCCGATATTAAACCGATCTTGAGTAGTTATGTACCATTATTGTCACGTCAGCAAACATATTTTCAATAACGACGATGTTTTATTAAACACTAACGATGCGTTTACAACAGCGATGGTACTGTAACGTATCTCTGATAAAATGATAAGTCATTAAATCTCGAATACCATAGTTTCACAATATTGCTTGTTGTTTGTAATCGGTATATTGTTAAAAAGTAGATTGACGTTTTGTCAGTTTCGCGATAGAGTGTAAAACATATTTATTCAACATACAGAACAATAGGAGAAATGATACAATTTATGGAAAGGATAATTGATAGATTTTGTTAGAGTTCTATTGCTCTATTAGAAAGAAGTTAATATAAAGATAAAATATTATTAAAAAGTGTCCTTTTGACATTTCTTGACAACATTTTCAGCGCTGTTATTATAACTAATATGCTCTAAAAAATTCAAAACTGCTTCATATTAAAAAAAAATATCGAGAAAACATCTACTGGCTGGAACAAGTTTCTTTTTCAAAAATTATGACTGCGGTGAAATCTTTTCAGACGCAATTCGGACGCTCCCAAGTACGAAAAACATGCAACTCTCACATAAAGCATTAAAATTTTTACATTTTGAAAGTGCACGAAGTGAACAAAGCTATTCCAAAATGTCAGGATTGCTTGTGTAATGTAACGTAAATAACAGACGCGTTTCCCATGCGCGTCTGCGAACATCGCGATGTATTCTATAATTCACAATTTACAAGTGGTATTTCGCGAAATAACCCGGCTGCGTTGATTGACTGTTTACACGATCAAATTTGACCCAGTCCATCACCGCCAATGCATCCTTTTTCGCGCAAGTTAATCTTCCGCAAAAACCATTACCGACGTCTATCATGTTTATTAGACGCAAACACGGCCAGGCGAAGCCAACATATTATCGCGTATTTTCGCGCGATGGCTTTCGCAGGAATGGTTCGCCAGAAAAATGGCTCTGCCCGCGGCAGAAATTCATTTCGCCAGGCCGACGAATTCTTATCTGTAACTCGCGCAACATTTTCATATCTGTGTTTATACATCTACCATGTTTCATTTCTATTTATCAATTTCCGCGGCACGTGGCCGCGATTTATCGCCCGCTTTTCGAACAGTTTGCGTGGTAATTGCGATGTTTATGAAAAGCCACGAAAACTCCGCTGCGAAAATGCTGGCTGAAAATGAAATGTGCCATCGGCGGCAATCGCCAGTTTTGCTCGGAGTAAAATCCGCGGCAAAATTTTGTTCGCCCGAACTCGCGCGATTCTTAACGAGCATCTCGGTAATTAAAAGTTGGCGCAGATTTTCTTAGCTGCATGTAATTATTTACTGGACGAAGCTCGGGCAAAATTTTTGAAGCTTTTAATTTGTCTCGAACGACTCTCGAAAGTTGCGTGGCACGTTACAGTCAAAGTTTCGCGAGGGAATTCATTTCTGTCAAGTAAATAAGTATTAACAAATCAACGTTGTCGGATTATTGTCCTCGGTAAGTTGAGCAAAGGAAAAAAGTAGAGTTCGTTTGGGTACAAAAATTAGACCGTACGCTCATTCGGTATTGATCCCATCGAGTTTCAATTATCGACAAAACTTTGGCCAATATTTGCATTTACAAGTGAAACGGGTCAAAGTGTTTCGCGATTTAATGATCGAAAATGGTTTGATCGAACTGACTGGTAATCATTCAACTCGAAATTTCGTTCGATTCAAATGACTTTCTGTCCGTGATGAAAAGCTGCCTTTTTAATTAGGTGGCGTTTTTAATTAGGTATGTTTCCGATCCGGATGTATAATGACATACTTTGATATACGCGAAATTACGATATCTGTGGCGGTTTCAGGACGAAAGTAATATTTTTGTCAGTGTGATAAAGTTTTCGAGCAAGTGCAATAATCTTTCTTCGAGCGTAATCCCACACTCAAACTATGTACTTGTTCGGCGAGAGGACAAAAAGCCGAAATACATTTCAATACTAACACTGAAATCCCGCAGAAGGAGATTCAACATCGCCTTACTATCGGATCTCGTCGACTCAGTGTACGCAAAGAAGATGGATTTTCCCGCTTATGCGATCGGAAATGGGAGATAACGGCAAAATTTGAACAAATTTCGGCCAGCCCTTCAATAAAATACACGCTATTGATTCCGGCCAACCATTTCTCATTCGAAATTTGAAGTGGCCGAGCAAAGTGCGACGGGATTTACATCGCCAACAAACAAATCGTATCGTTGTTCATTAATAATTCAGAAGCTGCGATTTTGTGTGCCGAGAAATTCGCCAGAAATGCGAGCGAGCTTGTT
This sequence comes from Ceratoteleas bidentatus, assembly GCA_022817645.1. Classification (NCBI taxonomy): domain Eukaryota; kingdom Metazoa; phylum Arthropoda; class Insecta; order Hymenoptera; family Scelionidae; genus Ceratoteleas; species Ceratoteleas bidentatus. Next base: position 29,394 of record JABFPB010000758.1, read on the forward strand.
GCAACACACCTGTATGGCAAAAAGAGGACAAATGTATCGGGAAAGCTTAGAAAATGCGAGGCTCGTGTAAACTGCGCGGAACAAAAAATTTAATTGTAATTCCGCAACTTATTTGTAAGAAACAATGCCGTTTCGGGGAAAAATAGTTCTACTAAAAAAGTCTCGTAGACTGATGGTTTGGTGATTTCGGTGGAATGAAAATGTCTGTTTACAATGCGATGAGAAACAAAATTACACGCATTTTGAAGGGAATTTTTCTGCTTCGATGTACAGAAAAATATCTTTACGTTTTACATAACTATTCTGTCAACTGAGGATATAAGAGAACGTTTGGCAAAAATTACCAAAGAAATAAAATACTGCTAAACAGTTTGGTATTTTTTCAAACTTTCTCTTGAATTCTCAGTTTAATGAATAGTTCGGTAACATATTCAGATTTTTTTCTGTATAAATTACTTTGTTCGAAATCAAGTCACGAGGTAGGGGTGATAGGAAAGAAAAGTAAATGTCTTACGATTAATCTAGAAAATTCGCATGGTGTACCCAAAACAACGCGAGATCCTAACAGGACTTATTTAATGTGCGCAAAAAGCGAGACCGCAGAGACTCCTTTCTTTAATACACTTCAAAGCGAAAATGGACTTCAAAGTAGAATTAACGCAGCATAATAATGTTTACAAATGCAATGCGGATAAGATAAAAAGAAAAGTAAAACCGGCATCAAAGAAATGACAATTTTATCTTGCAATAAGCAGTGCCGAAGTCTGCGCAATCATAAGAAATCATATGCGAACCGAAAACCCGCTCTTCGCACATCACTGCTTGGCACACGAAATCAGCAGAAGCAATTAGAAAGCGCTGTTTACATATTATGAAACAGACTTTCACGCTTCTCGAAGTCTGACAAAATCAACGCCGAACCCCTGATAAAGTTTGCCCAGACATTAACTCTTTTCTGAAATTTTTACTCAATCCAAACTAAAAACTACTTAACTGGAACCCCAGATTTTATCTAGACCTCCATTTTACCAACTAGCTATTTTTGAAAACGTACTTCTACCGTCAACGATCAGTTATCTTTCCAGCAAGGTGTCTCGCTCCGTTATATCTGGAGAGAATTACCTATTCATTCGGGAGTCTTCAATAGCCTGACCCGATTGACGTGGCAGAGTTGCAAGTTCCACCTAATTCAATTAAAAATGAAAAATTCATTCCGAACTCCCGAGACCTTATTCAAATGAACGTCAGTCGGCTGTAAACCGCGACTGTCAGGCCGTATTAATGCTCCAATAATTTCGTCCGATCGGCACGACTCGAATTCGCGTTATTTATTTTCGCAGCGACGGAAAAAACCGTTCGCTCGCCAAGATTGTGCACAGTGACGGAAATACGGTGCAGTCAGACTTGATTCCACTGTTTCTTCAGACCTTTCCTACGCGAATTCGCAGAGACCGATTTTTAACGACACTCAGTGTCGCACTTATTATCCATTAACTCCGCGCGATTGTGTATCCTTGTCCTGGAAGCTGAAAGCGAAGGAACACGTGGCAAGAACTGTGGAACGTTGATTAAAAACGTCAGGGTGCGGCGTGTAAAAATGTTAAAAATCCAGCACATTGAGTCGCCGCTCGTTAAAATGAATTTGCGAAGCGACCATACTTTATCCCCGATTATAGGTCCGACGCGTGCAGCTGTCGAAATGCCTTCGCGCGATTACTTCGCGTCGATATATTTTCGACGAAAGTGACGCGAGATAAGCCCTCGGCAAAGTTTTCAAGAGCGGAATAACTTAAACTCGGCTGCGGACTCAGTCGTCGAAACAGAATTCTATCTCATATTTCAGCAGTTACACGAAAAAACCGTGGCGCGATTCATTCGAGCGACAAAAAACGGTTAATTGCAGCGAAATTGCAGATTCTTATTAAACCGGCGAAAATTCGCGCGCGACAACTTTGATTGCGAAGAAAACAAATGAAAATGCTGGAACAAATCTTAACGAACTACCTGCGACATTTTCGCCGCGCAAAGTCGTTCGATTGTTCTGCTTCTTAAATGGACATTTGAAAGCTAAATTTATATCATTTACACTTTTTGCGTCGCGCAAAAGTATAATCCGTAAATAACTGGGAAGCGAGTTTTATTGTCGCGCGAAAGACGGGGTAAAAAGTGGGCGAGTCGTCAAGTTGAAATTAAAATAAAGAGCGGAGCGAATGCACTTGAAAGGCATTCCAGTTTTGCGAAATCGGTCGTTCATTATGTCTGGGCGTAAAGTTTCGCTGAATGGAATCTAAGAATGGCCAAAATATTTAGTCTTGCGGAAGATTGCGACGGAAATAATGAGCAGAAGTCGGATGATCGCGTCTTCTTGTGTTCTTTGTCGATTGCGCGTCTTCTTTGTCCGGCTTCGTTATTCGTTCATCACCTCGTAAGTGAGCTGAGGAAAAAGTGCGATCGATTGAGCCAGAAAAACTCCGAACCCTTTACACGACTATCTCGCGTTGACGGAAAATGAAAATCTTCTCTGAGATGACTTTTGTTAGCGCAAATACATATAAGTGAACCACGTGTGTTCTGGCATCGTGGATGCAGGGAGAAAACACAGTAATTGCGAGATGGCGCAATCACTATATCACTATATTTTTCTGTACAAAGTGAGGGAAAGGTAGCATTTTGCACTTCATCCATTTCAACGTGTGTGATTGCTTGGTTCTGCAAATGCTAAGAAACGTAATAATAATAGAAGTTTTTTCTCTTCGAATATGGTCAATTATGAGAAAATATGTG